>JAVJIF010021201.1:0-96380 GCA_038442645.1 Agave tequilana
TGTGTCCACCTTCCAAATTGCAGGTAGCAGCACCTTCCATTTCCTTCTTTGCAGGAGCTTGCAAAGATTCTTCTTCTTCCTGTCCGACCTTTACCTGCCAAACTTTCGGGCCACCAACATCTGAAGAACTAGAAGTCTCCACCTGATCTGTAATCGTACTACCTTTCAAGTAGTAAAGATTGCCTCGGCGGACGCCCTTCATCACCACCATCGAGCCCTTGATCATCCTGAGATCGCCATCTCGAACAATATCACCATGTCCGATGCTTCCAAAGTGCCAACTGAGATAAGATTCCTTTGAGCTGAGGCATACATACCTCACCTCCTTCAACTCTCGAACTATCCCATCATCCATCTAGATCTAGATTTAGGATTGGGGGAAGAGAAGAAATTCGAAGAGGATTGGGACCAAAGCTCTGATACCAAAAATGATGTAAAAACAGCCTGGATCGCAATCACCTTCGAATACCAAATAAAAAAGAAAACTAGGATTTTACAAGAAATAAAATGAAAAGAGACTAGGGTTGGAGAAATAACCAGATAACTTTGGGCTTGCACCCCTTACGCGGCTTCGCACCCCTTGCACCACGGGTTTCAGACCCAATCTCAAGAACCCAAGAGCTCTGAAAATTTTAACTAAAAAAGTTTTATTTAATCATTGTCTACTTATTCATTGAGTGAGCCTCTTTATATAGCCTCTTATAAAGTGAACTTCTCGGATATAACCGATGTGGTACTAAAAGAAAGATAAACAAAACAAAACATCTCAAAATAAACTAAGGCATAAAAGGGTAACTGACAACTGGCGTGATGTCCTCATCAGAGGCTCAACTCAATGAATAAGCAGACAATGATTAAATAAAAACTTTTTCAGTTAAAATTTCAGAGCTCTTAGGTTCTTGAGATTGGGTGTGAAGCCCGTGGTGCAAAGGGTGTGAAGCCCGCGTAAGGGGTGCGAAGCCCAAAATTATCTAGTTCTTTCTCCAACCCAATCTCTCTTTTTATTTTATTTCTTGTAAATCCCTAGTTTTTCTTTTTTTATTTGTATTCGAAGGTGATTGCAATCCTATATTACATCAATTTAGTATCAGAGCAGCCTTGGTCCTAATCCCCTTCGAATTTCTTTTCTTCCAAAAATCCTAGATCTAAATCTAAATCTAGATCTACTTAAAAAAAAAAGATTACTGTTAGATCTAGATCTAAATCTATATCTAGATCTACTTTGCAAAAACAAAAAAACAAAAACAAAAAAACAGAAAAGAGAGGAGTTTTTTTTAAAAAAATTTACTATTCACCGTGAACAGTAATTACTGTTCATCCAGTTACTGTTCACATCTCCCACCACGACCAGTCCAGAGTCCGTTTCTCGCTCGTTCGGAGTCCGTTTGAGCTCTGTTCGAAGCGTTGGGTTCGTGACTGAGCCCCGGAACCATTACAAAGATTTCATAGCACTTGAGCAGCATATCTGACCTCCACGAGCTCGTATTTGGCACCAGTATTATCCCAGCAGCAGAGAGTCAGTGTTCTGACACATCTTCAGCCCAATTGAGTCCAATTCGAGCTACGATTTATTGGGTAAATTCTAATCCTTATGCATTGTGTTTTATTCATGAGATTTTACTTTTGTGGCAAATGCATTTATATTGATGGGGATGAAAAGGAGGTTGAAAGGGATATGTATGCAGCTCTCCCGTATTTTCGGGGCTTTTATGATCAAGATGGGTATGAAAGTGGGAAAACCATCTTGAGAATTTCTTCAGGTATTTCTCCTTGACACCTACGCAGAAGTGTCATTACGTCCAAATGAAGTTAGCTGGAGAAGCTTATTGGTGGTGAGAAGACAATCATATCGACTGCCGAGATTATCCTACAAGAATTTCTTCATGCTCGGTATGCTTCACACCTCGAGGGGCCATAATTAGCGATTGGTTGCTGAATGTAAGGAGATCCTCGCTGGCATGGTTAAGATGTTAAAAAGCAAGGCGATAAAGGCTGTTGACAATCCAGAATCAGAGCCAGAAATTAATGACAATCTAGAGCTAAAGCCAAAAGTTTATGATAATCCAGAGCCAAGACCAGAAGTCCGTGCTGAGTCGGTGTCACAGCAAGAAGAGATTTCCCCACAGCCTATAGAAGTTGAAGGTCTCCCTGTTGAGACCCTTATAGATCTTCCAGCGAGCCTACTTTGAAGTTAGTACCACCGTTAGCAGCTATGCGTGTATCATTTTTTTTGAGATCGCCTGATGTGTACGCCCCATTACAGATATGTTTATAAGAGCCAGGCTCACAAGTGATTAGTGTACTTATGGTGCAAAGTGCAATCTGTTCAGTTTTCATCATAAATGACGTGCCTCAATCTGCTATTGGTGTATCAAGCTGTCATCTTTTATCGATCTGATACAGAAACCAGTTCCACCTCCACCACCTTGATCTCTGCCGCTGATGCATGAGTGTCACGTCCTGCACGGCCACCACCATGGCCCGATTGAGATGCTTCATTAGAGGTGTCCTCGCTCGACAGGGTCGACTCTCTCCCACCTCAGGGGAAATGATGGGGACATCACACCAGTAATAGTTATCTTTTTATGCTTTAGTCTATTTTTAACTTTAGCCTTTTCTTTTATTATAAAACTTAGTCTCACATCGGTTGTGATGGGGAAGTTCACTTTATAAGAGCCTATATAAAGAGGCTCAACTCAATGAATAAGCAGACAATGATTAAATAAAAACTTTTTCAATTAAAATTTCAGAGCTTTTGGGTTCTGAGATGGGTGTGAAGCTCGTGGTGCAAGGGTGTTAAGCCCGCGTAAGGGGTGCGAAGCCTAAAGTTATCTGGTTCTTTCTATTTTATTTCTTGTAAATCCCTAGTTTTTCTTTTTTATTTGTATTGAAGGTGATTGTGATCCTATATTACATCAGATTTATTTTCGATTGGTTTTATTTTTTATTTAATTAAGTTTAGAGATAAATTAAATATCTATTTTGATCCTTTAGATTGTGGAAATTTTATACAATTCTAAAACATGCAATATTCTAACAAAACTAAATTAAGATAAACCAACAATTATTCTAGCATGCAACAACAATGATAATTTAAAATAAAACAAAAGGAATCTAGCCTGGAGAAGGCAGTCGCGATGTCGATGCCCCCAAAGGATCAAAAACCTGTCTCCTTATCAGACGTTGAATCGACCTTGTCCTCTAACAGTAAAGGATCCCTCGGATTCACCAGCACTCAGCCCAGAACGGTAAGCAGAGCCTCTTCTCAAATGAAGAGTTGTCCAGAAAAATGAAGATAAAAATTCTTTTAACACTAAAGCCATTCTCACGAAAAGCAGTCTTCAGGTTTTTCTTTTAAGATGAAAAAAACTGCTATATTTTTATTGTTTTATTTTTATTTAAAAATTCTGTTGAGATTTTTCGGGTAGAGTTGGACCCGTTCAAGAGAATCAGATCTGCACGTTATAAACTGAAAGATCTGCAGAGGGCTATAAATACCCTATCTCTGCACGTATCTTTTACATGAAACAGAATCGATCTGCCCTCTTTCTTCCACTAATTTCTTACATATATTCTGCTGAAAAAAAACTATGTTCTTGCGATCGGGTTTGGTGATTTCTTAATGCTGGCTTTCACTTACGGGCAATGAATCTCCATTTGAACAGAGGCCTGGCTCATCGTCCTGAGTTGGGTGTTGGTGTACTATCGAAGGAGTTTTTACCGCTAGAAGAGGATATCATTTCAAGGTATGGACGAGAGACCGACCGTCTTTCTTTAGGGCAATGCATCTTCACGACTACGTCAACCCAGGCCAGCCTTTTTATTTTCTTTTAATTCTGTATTTTAGTTGCATACTTGGGACAAGTAGTTTATTAGATTTTAAAGATTTATATTTGTTGCATGTTTCGTTGGGGCGTTCCCTACTGAGCAACGCGCTACATCGGAGCCCGAGTGTAGTGAAAAATGTTGGGAATGGTTGCTAGGTGTCGTCCAGAAATGACGCGCCACATCGGAGCCCGGATGTGGTGTCAAATGAGTAAGGGTTCCCACACTTTTATGAGCAAGTGAGGGTTAAGAAGTTAGCTCATGAATATAGGATTACGTTAGCATATGGAACGTAGATTCTCTTACAGGTAGATTAGCAGAGTTAGTTGATGCTATGATTAGACGAAATGTTAGTATTTTGTGTGTGCAGGAAACTAAGTGGGTAGGTTAAAAAGCTAGAATTATAGAGCCTTAGGGGTTATAAACTTTGGTATACTGGTAGAGATACAAATCGTAATTGAGTGAGTGTGATCATAGATAAACAATTGCTTGAGGATGTAGTGGAAGTTAGGAGAAAGGGTGATAAGATTTTACTACTTAAACTTATTTTGGGTAGGGAGATTTTTAATTTTATTAGTGTCTATGCACACAAAAGTAGGACTTGATGAGTCAAGTAAGCGTCAATTTTGAGAAGATTTAGATGAGAGATTGTGCAAGACATACCCATTAGAGAAAATTTTTTCATAGACGGTGACCTCAATGGGCATGTAGGAACTAGTTGTTATAGGTTTGATAGTGTACATGGAGGATTTGGTTTGGGAGAGAGAAATGAAGCAGGTAACTCGATTCTAGATTTTACTTCGTCATATGATTTGATCTTAGCGAATACTTGATTTAGGAAGAGAGAGTCTCACTTGATCACTTTTAGAAGTGGATCAAGTGCGAGCCAATAGATTTTTTTTAACTAGAAAAGTAGATAGAGGTTGTTGTATGGATTGTAAGGTAATACTGGGTGAGAGTGTAGCAACCCAACATAGACTCTTAATTTTAGATGTCCGATTAGAAGGAGATTTAGAATAATTAAGTGTAAGTTAGATCCTAAAATTAAGTGGTGGCGAGGTTAAAAGAAGATAACCAAGAAGTTTTTGTAGATCGAGTAATATATGAAGCAGATTAGATAGCCCAAGTGATCCCAATATAACATGGAACAAAATTACTAGCTGCATTAAAAGAGTAGCTAAAGATGTACTTGTGAGTCACGGAGTGGTGCTCCACCATGTAAGGACACATCATGGTGGAATGAAAAAGATAAAAGCTGCCATTAAGATTAACACGAGACTCTTATAGAGATTTGAAGAAAAATTATGATAGAGTGAGTTTTGAGAGGTATAAGCTAGCCAAGAAGAAGTAGGCTAAAAAAACTGTTCCGAATGCAAGAGCTAAAGTGTATAAAAAAGTGTATGAGAAGTTGGACACCAAAGAGGTTAAAAAGGACATATATAGAATTGCTCGAATAAGGAAGAGAAAGACTAGACTTATGTACTGTGAGGTGTGTCAAAGATGAGGATCAGAAGGTTTTAGTTCGAGATGAAGAAATCAAAAAAAGATAAAGAAAGTATTTTGACAAATTGTTTAATGGTAGTTCTACTCAAGACTTGGATGACCTTACCATTCAGTGCCAGGATATGAATCATAATTATATGCGCAGATTAGCGAATCTGAAGTTAAAGAGGCCTTGAAGAGGATGAAGTTAAGAAAAAGCTGTTGAGCCGGATGGAATTCCTATTGAGGTATGGAGATGCTTAGGAGAGATAGGCGGTGAGATGGTTGACAAACCTTTTTAACAAGATCTGGCTAATTAAAAAGATGCCAAATGAGTGGAGGAAGAGTACCTTAGTACCTCTCTATAAGAACAAGAGTGATATCCAGAGTTGTTCAAACTATCGTGGAATAAAACTCATGTGTTACACCATGAAGCTTTGGGAAAGGATAATTGAACACAGATTAAGGCAGAATGTTACAATATCAGAGAACCAGTTTGGGTTTATGCCGGGGTGATCGACGACAGAGGCTATTCATTTGCTTGTCAACTTATAGAGCGATTTCAAGAGAAAGAGAAATTTGCATATGATCTTTATTGATTTAGAAAAAGCTTGTGATAAGGTGCCAAGAGAGGTATTATGGTGGACATTGATGAAAAAGGGAGTCCCCATAAAGTATATTGAACTAAGGATATGTACGATGGAGTAGTGGCAAATGTCAGAACGTGTGGAGGCATAACAAGTGATTTTTCTATCACAATTGGATTGCATTAAGGATCTGCATTGAGTCCATTCTTATTTGCCATAGTGATGGATAAGCTTACTAGAGCTATTCAGATGAGATACCCTGGTGTATGCTATTTGCTGATGATATTGTCCTAATTGATGAGATGAAAGCTGGGGTAAATGTCAAATTGGAGTTATGGAGGCAAGCTCTAGAATCTCGAGGTTTTAGATTAAGTAAGGTCAAAACAGAGTATATGGAGTGTAAAATTCAGTAAAGAGGGAATTTGAGATTATAATATTGTGAGACTAGATGGACAAGAAATACTGATAAGCAATCATTTTAAGTACTTGGGTTCTATTATCCAAAAGGATGGAGAGATCGATAATGATGTCAACCATACGATCCAAGCCGGCTGGTTGAAATGGAGGAGGGCGACAAAAGTTTTATGTGATCGTAACATTCCGTTATGGCTGAAGGAAAAGTTTTATCGGACTGCTATTAAGCCAGCTTTGTTATATGGTACAGAATGTTGGACTATAAAGAGACATCATGCCCAGAAGATAAGTGTAGCAGAGATGTGCATGCTTCGTTGAATGCGTGGTAACACGCGGAGAGATAAGATGATAAATGAGGATATTCGTACTAAGATAGGTGTAACCTCTATAGAAGAGAAGATGAGAGAAAACCGCCTACGATGGTTTGGTCATGTGCGACGTAGACCTACAGATACACCAGTCCGACGAGAAGAGCGTATCAATTTAGGGCAAGTTAAAGAGCACAGGGGAGACCGAAGAACACATGAATGGAGGTAATACGACAAGATATGGAGGCTAAAGGTCTTAGTGAAGGCATATTGCTTGATAGGAATGAGTGGAGAAAGCTGATCCATGTGCCCGATCCAGCGTAATTCTCTTTTGGTTCATGTAGCCTACCCCAAATACTTGGGACAAATTAGGGGTGAGCATCGGTCGGTTCGGTTCGGTTTTTGCTGTTTTTTACATAACCGAATTCGAACCGATTAGACTTGAGAACCGAACCGAACAAATTCGGTTCGGTTCGGTTTTTTCGGTTTTTCGGTTAGGAAACTAGTAGTAAAAATCAATCGCAAGCGAGAAAGAAATCAACAAGAAGAAAAAAAATGTAACCACTAAAACGAGTACACTAACAGTGCAAATGATACCAAACAAACACCATTCAATAATCCGAGGAAACGCAATTAAAATCGAAGAAGTGTGACCGAGAAATCAGATATAACTGTAACAACGCCAGAATTTTAACTAACACGCAAAATAAAAGAACCACACTATCTAGACGTCGAACTCACAAATGAAAAACAAGCCTAAATTCAGGCGGAGACCTCAAATCCAAAACTAGAAACCGATCAAGAAACGCGCGCGAGTTACCTCGTCGGCAGCCTGTTGAAATGAGCATCGAGCTGCCCCTTGAAGTCCGGATTCAAGATCGCCTCATCGTTGCTGGTATCCACGAGCTTGTTGTAGACGATGTTCTTGATGTCGTACAGCCCGAGCCCCCTCGGCGGAGACGAGCTCTCGCCCATCCCCTCCTCGATCGGCTCCTCCTCCATCTCCTTCAAGATTCGAATCACGAGAAGAACCTCATCTCAGAGAGAAAGAGACAGAGAGACGAAGCTCGAGCTAGGGTTTTTAGGAGGGCGAGGAAGGAGACGGATCTTTGATCTTTGACGGTGTCGCTGAGATATAGAATTTGGAATCTTAGGCGGAATCTTTGACGGTGTGCGCAGATGATCGGAGACGGAGGAAATTGGGGATTAGGGTTTCGATTTTGAGAGAATGAGAAAGAGAGAGAGACTGAGTGAACAGTGAACAGAAGTCAGGCGATCGGGCTTCTCGCGATCGCTGGGCTCCTCGTTATTTATATTTTATATATAATTTTTTTTTTAACTTACTTAAATCGGTCGGGTTCGGTTTTGGGGAACCCGACTCCGAAACCCGACCGAAATATTTCGGTCGGGTAAAATCGGGTTCGGTATCGGTTTTTTTGCGGTTATTCGGTATACCCGATTACTGCTCACCTCTAGGACAAATGGCTTAGTTTGTTGTTGTATATTTGTTGCATGTTTTAATCCAGTTAAATTTCCTACATCCTAGTTAGAATAGTATTTCTTTTTATTTTGCCTATATAAGGCCATTGTATCCATGGTTCACAGTCGCGGTCTCGGCCGCCGACTCGGCGGGCACTGAGACGGATCGGTCTCGGCGACTCGGATCGGTTCGGGCGATACGCGCAAAACGCTATTTAGGAAGCTCAAATAATTCTGAAAAAATCACGATAAATCTTAAAAAAAAGTAGACATCCACATTCATGTATCGCATGGCCAAAATATATCACCTAGCACACTAAACATAAAGAGAAAGCATAAATACACGCGTCGTCGGTAGAAGCATATCAAAATACATGCACAATATAGTAAATTACACAAACTACATTCATAAATACATGCTAATGTAGTTATTTCCACATTGAATTGCGATGAGGCACAAATCATCATCATAATGCCGAGTCGACCAGGTCAACTCCGATTATCGGCCGAGTCGGTCTCCTCTAAGTTGAGTCAACCGACTCGTGACTCGGACTCGTCTCGGAGCGGGCCGAGACGGATACGACTTGGCCGACTCATCTCCGACTCGGCCGAGTCTTTGAACCGTGATTGTATCTTTGTTTTTAGGATCCAAGTTTTAATCAATAAGAGTTTTTCTCTCCAATTGCTCGTGAATTCAAGTTGTTTATCTTTGCTTGTAGATTCGAGTATTATTCTACCTGAAGGTATCCTGTAGGGTTTGTTGTTGGCGCTAAAACGAAATCTACTCGGCGTCGTTCGCTTCCTTCTCTGCGTCAAGTGATATCAGAGCTAACTACAAACCCCAAGTATATCAAGCTGATAGTCATGAAGCTGCATTTCTTCAAGTTGATATACAACTCATTGTCTCATAGCACCCTTAACACCTCCCTTAGGTGTTGCATATGTTCATCTTCACTCGAATTGTAGATAAGGATGTTGTCAAAGTAAACAACCACGACCTTTCTCAAGAATGGCTTCAATACTTGCTTCATCAATCTCATGAATGTGCTAAGGGCATTGGATAGTCCAAAAGGCATGACCATCTACTCATATAATCCCTCCGGATTCTTGAACACCGTCTTTCATTCATCTCCCGACCAAATATGAATTTGATGGTAGCTACTCCTTAAATTGATCTTCGAAAACATGCACAATCCTCCCAATCGATTCAACATATCATCAAGGCGAGGTATGAGAAATTGATATCGAATAATGATTTTGTTGATGACTCTACTATCCATGCACATGCACCAACTTTCACCCTTCTTTAGTGTCAAAAGGGCCAGTACCACACGCGAATTCATGCTCTCTCTAATGTGTCCTTGTGTGTATAACTCTTCGACCTTTTCCTTAAAACTTCGCTCTCCTTAGGATTCATCTAGTACTGTGGGAGGTTAGGTAGACTTGCTCCAGGAATAAGATCAAGTGGTGCTGGATATCTCTCATGGGTGGTAGTCCTTCCGGAAGCTCGTCTTGAACAACTCTTTTGAACTCCTCCAACATAGGTTTCATCTTCTCGACAACTTCAATGGATAGAGTGACTTTTTCTTTGACCACCAAAGCAAATCTTTACTTTTTCTCTTTTGCTTCCATCAAGAACTCACCTCGATTGCATATGAATAAAAACTTTGGCTTCTCTGCTTTTGGCAGCTTGGAATAGGTGGAATAGGCTTCATGGCGATTCTCTTGCCCTCCCAAGTGAACATGCAGATGTTCCTCTTACCTCGATGGGTTAGCATCGACGTCGTGTTGCCATGGTCTCCCCAAAAGTACGTGACATGCATTCATATCGATAACGTCATAAGCAATGGAATCTTGATAAAACTTACCAATTGAAATAAGGACATGATAAAGACCCATTACCTTCATTGAGGGGCCTTTTTTGATCCATCCAATATTGTCAGGGTAAGGGTGTGATTCCGTCTCTATCTTCAAGTAGTCCACCAATGCACTAGAAACGATATTCTCACAACTTTCGTTGTCGATGATGAGGTTGCACAGCTTATTTTTAACTGAACACCTTGAGTAGAAGATTTGATGTCATTATGTAGTACCGGGTTTTTTTGGTTGCATAACTGTTGTACCATGCAGGTGGCTGACTCTCCATGCTCTTCGGCAAAGTCAAGGTCTTCCTGACTCGGTCTCAATTCACTTCGTCTTTATCCTCATAGTCTGCCATGTTGACTTACCAATTGACACAGACAAGAAGTGAATAACACCGATTAAATCTCGTTCTAATGCAAATGAATACTAACGAACACCTTCAAGTAGGAAAAGTACTTAAATCCACGAGCAAAGAGTAACCAACTCGAATCAACGAGCAATTGAAAGAGGAAAAATTATATATAATTGATTATAAATATGTGTAATACTAAAAATAGAGATATAATGGCCTTATATAGGCAAATAAAAGAAATACTACTATAACTAGAAAACCTAATTAAATAAAAGAAAAAAATAAAATTAATCGAAATTCAAATCAGATTGGAAAACTAACTCCTACACAGTCTCGGATACGGCTGACACACACAGGATCGTCGACAGCTGATGAAGCGTTATCGACAGACTGTATAGTCCCAACTCTCGGGAAAACATTTCTGAACTCATTATGTCGACGCTGAAATTGGTTTGTCGACAGCTCGACTCAGTTTATCGACAGCTAAGTTTTATTGTCGACAGCTAAGGCCCAAAATTGACCAGCTGTCTTGATTTTCTTCCTACATCATTAATTGATGCGGACAAGGAAGCGGACAACACCGGCTAGATTTTGTTCTAGCGCCAACGAACCCTAAAAGATACTTTCAAGTAAGAAAAGCACTCGAATCCACGAGCAAAGAGTAACCAACTCAAATCTGCAAGCAATTGAAAGAGGAAAAAATAAATTTAATTGATTATAAAAAAGTGTAATACTAAAAATAAAGATATAATGGTCTTATATAGGCAAATAAAAAGAAATATTACTCTAATTAAGAAATCTAATTAAATAAAAAAATAAAATCAATTGGAATTAAAATCAGATTAAAAAACTAACTCCAACCAACCAGCCTCAGATACGGCTGACACGCAGAGGACTGTCGACAACTGATGAAGTCATATCGATAGACTGTATAGTCCAAACTATTGGAAAACATTTCTGGACTCAGTCTGTCGGCGTTGAAATTGGACTGTCGACAGCTCGGCTCAGCCTGTTGACAACAGAGATCGACAACTGAGGCTCAAAATTGGTCAGCTGCCTTGATTTTCTTCCTACATCATTCCTTCTCTTTTCAAAAGAACTCGTTCTTGAGATCAATCTGGATATAGCTGCTCAATATGGACTCTTTCAGCGGAATTCTTCTCTTCAAATACATCATTATCATATCTTCTTCTTCAAAAAACTTCACCCGTCTCTTCTTGTCCGCTGCTGCTTTGCACTTCTTATTAGATTTCTCCACAAAATCTACTTCCTTTTGCGTATGAGGAAATCTTATTGAACCGGAACCGTGCTGTTGTATGCAAACTTTGCTTGGCGCAAAGCTTGATCCCATGCTCTTGATTTATCTTCACAGATGCTTCACAACAAATTGTCTAAGGTACAGTTGATAACTTACGTTTGTCCAACGGTTTGGGGTGTGTCGTGCTACTATACTTCATTGATGTATCAATTTTCCACCATGAGTTAGTCCAAAAAATAACTTAAAACTTGCTATCTCGATCTGAAATAATAGAACTCGGCACACCATGCAATCTTTCAATCTCTTGAAAAAAAACAACTTGATCATCCACTCATATAATCCCTCGGTGAAAGCCGTCTTCCATTCATCTCTCGGCTAATGCGGATTTGATAGTATCAACTCCCGAGGTCAATCTTCAAAAACATGTACGAGCCTCCCAATCTATCCAACATATCATCAAACCGAGGTATAAAAATCGACAGTACATGGTGATCTTGTTGACTGCCTCGCTATCCATAAATACATGCGCCAACTTTCATCTTTTTTTGGTGTTAAAAGAGTGAGTACGACACATGGACCTATACTTTTCCTAATATGTCCCTTGCGTATTAACTCTTCAACCTTCTCCTTCAGAACTTCACTTTCCTTGGGATTCATCAGGTAGTGTGAAAGATTTAGTTAACTAGCTCTAAAAATAAGATTTATATGATGTTTACCTCACATAGGCGGTAATCTTTTTGGTAGCTCGTTGTGAATAACTCCTTTGGACTCTTCCAAAAATGATTCCACGTTCTCTGAAACTTCAGTAGATGGAGTAACTTCTTTAATCACTAAAGCAGATCTCTACTTTGTTTCTTTTGATTTCTTTAGAATAGGTGAAATTGATCTTATAATAATTCTTTTGCCTTTCCAATTGAACATATAGATGTTCTTTTTTACTTCTGTAGGTAGCGTTAACATCATGATGCGATGGTCTCTCCAAAAAAATATGACATACGTCCATGTCAACCACATAACAAGTAATAGTATCTTGATAGAATTTGTCAATTTAAATAGGAACATGATATAGATTTGTTACCTTGATGGAGGGGTCCCTTCTTGATCCAACTAATGGTGTAAGGATAAGGGTGTGATTCCGTCTCTACCTTCAACTGATCTACAAGTGCTCTAAACAGCATATTCTTGCAGCTTCCATTGTCAATGATGAGATCGCATACCTTGTTCTTGACTGAACACCTTGAATAAAAGACTTAATGCCATTGCGTAGTATCGGGAGTCTTTTGGTTGCACTGCAATATCTGAACAACACAAGTTGCAGACTCGTTGATGGTTGTAAAGGTTTATAGTAGTGGTGGTTGAGGAAATTTAGTTGATGGATGATATGATGGTGGCTACTGTGGTGGATGCGAGGGCGGAGGTGGTGGAGGAAGATTATTTGATGGGGGATATGATGATGGTGGATGTAAAGGTGGAAGATTAGTTGATGAACGATCACGTCCACTTCGATACGTACCATCGGTTAGACTTCGATCATTAATCTTGAAGGACAATCTCTTGAGCTCTTGGACCATATTGTCTAAGGTTGATTTGACAGCATCGATCTTCCCTTCAACAGTGCCCATTCTTGTGGAAAGGTTTTGCAATTCATTGTCATCTCTTGCCATCGTCAGAAAGCAGCCAAAACTCTGATACCAATTGATGTAGATAAGAAAGCGAATAACGCCGGCTAGATCTCATTTTAGCACCAACGAACCCTAAAGGACACCTTTGTGTAGGAAAAGCACTCAAATCCACGAGCAAATAGTAACCAACTCGAATTTGCGAGCAATTAGAAGAGAAAAAACTAAATTTAATTGAATATAAAAAGTGTAATACTAAAAATAAAGATATAATAGCCTTATACATGCAAATAAAAAGAAATATTACTCTACTATAAAACATAATTAAATAAAAGAAAAATAAAACTAATCGAATATCAAATCAGATTGGAAAACTAACTCCTACGCAGACTCGGATACGGCTGACACGCACAGGACTATGACAGCTGATAAAGCCCCGTCGACAGACTATATAGTCTCAACTCTCAAGAAAAACGTTTCTGAACTCAATTTGTCGACCGCTGAAATTAGATTGTCGACAGCTCGGCTCAGTCTGTCGACAGCTAAGTTTTGTTGTCCACAGCTGAGGCTCAAAAGTGACCATTGTCTTGGTTTTCTTCCTACATCATTAACCCTTCCCAAAAAAACTTTAGTTGTGAGATTCCCCAATATTATTTACACAAAGCTTGGAAAAATTAAGCAAATCAATGTGCAGACAGCCAATCAGTTCTGTTTACCTACATGAACTCCTATACACACCATAGCCTCTTTCCAACTTTTTTTTCTACCGATCAGGTAAAAGCTAACCTTTGCCAGCTTTGCATGATACCACTCTGGAATCTCCAACATTTGCAACAAGAAGCCGATCCCCTACCAAAAGAGCTGTTGTTGCAGTTGAACCAGCATCTTTTTGATGGCCATTTTCTTCATTCAGATAGTCAGTGTCAGTCTTTCTAAAAGCTTCAACTGTGATAAACAATGTAATACTCTATTAGGTGAAACAAACAATTACAATAGAAGAGAAAACCATACATGCCAAAAAAAAAAGGAAGAAAGTATCAGCACTAAACAACCACCAACCACATACCAATAGCTGACTTAGTGTCTCTGATAAAGTCTGGATGACAGCTCAAGTTGTTGAATAGGTTTTTTTTAAATATTCGGCAGCCCTAGAACCTCCATGACCTACACAGGAGACACATAAACCCCATAAGGAAAATGTAAGAATAAGCAGAAGAGCTCAAACGAGGCATTAAAAAGACACTGGAATTGGTATAATATTGCACAAATTATAAAACTAATCCATCTCATCATAGGCACAAAACAGTAAATTACTTGTAAATGAAAATCTCAAAAGGGATATCTTAAGATATCTTATCTGAATTATTTTTAGAAAGGAATAACAGCGTACCATCAAATACACCAAAAAATGCAACATCTGACCATCAACTTCAGATATCCTTGTCTCAAAGAAATCTTCCATTGAAGCTCGTTTACCCTTAAAAGAGGAATATCCATAGCTGAACCTCCCATTTTTATTGCCAGTAATAAAGCTATCAAGCAAGAAAAAGTGTTTAGCAGCTCACGAATTAAAGATATATAGGAATTTGACATAGGATGCAAACTTAAAACAAAAAAACAGCAAAGCGAAGATAGATAGACTCCATGTTCACTCTGCAAAGTACAGCAGATGGTCAATTCATGTTAATTTTCCAGTTGCAGTGCCTCTTGAAAAATAATGTACTGAAAGTACCGAGTATATAAAGGTAGCAACATAACGCTAAGGATCTAGAATAGAAAAGATGTACGTAATGTAAGTATCTATTCTAACTATAAAGAACAAACTGGTGGTAGGAAAAAAATTGAAGGGATGAGAACATACAGGTCGTTACCATTATAACATTGAGGTACACACAGATTATTGACTCCATCTTCCCCTTCTCTGTCCACATCCTTTCAGAATACTCCCAATTTATTCATTTGTTAATAAAGCCACTCAACAAATATATGTTCGTGTTTCAGTCTTTCAAAAAAACTCCATTTAAAATTTTAAAAGATGTCCTTGTAGAAAGTAAGACATATCAATCTATACATTGAAGTTTGAAGGAAAGGACCCCCCCCCCCCCCCCCCCCCTTCTCTCTCTCAATGACACCCCGATCTCCAAGAACTAAAATAATCCTCTCTTTAACCCATTGAGTTTAAAATTATATTGTCCAAAAAAAGAACTCTAAAATGTTATATAAGATACTGATAAATAAATCCCTCCAAATTTGAGAAGAGCTCTCTTGACTAATAAACTTGATTATCTTTTCAGATGAATCCTTCTAAAATAACCTCAAGACAGTATATTATCTGTTATGTAATTTTGCCAAGTAAGCCCCAAAACTTTCATGAGTACTAATATATCTCTCCAACTAAACTGATGCACTTCCACTACTTAAATATCTTCCAAATAACTTTCCCGAATTCACTTTACTTTTGTATTTTGTTCTCTCTTGGGTATCTTCTCACTTAACATTTGAGTATAAGTCATGAAAGTTTGATTATAAATACTTATTAGATGTATGACTCTGACTTCCCAGTTATCCAGATCCCTGAGCCCAAAGCTAGGCTGATGCATTCAATCTATGACTTGAGGTAGATGCAGATCCAAATTAAGACTAGGCTGTATACAGATATCTAATTATAATTCTGTACATCACTTTTACTAGCCAATCCTGCATTATATTTGAGCAATGTGGCAGGGACATTGAACTTGCACTCATTGAACTGAGTTAACAAATTTTCTCCTTAGAAACTAAATTCTAATGCATATTAGCTTTGTACGAATTTCCTACTGAAATATCATTTGACTAATTCTAGTCCTTAAGCCACTACTCTCACTCTAATTCTTAATAATATTCATAACATTTTCCCATCCCCATCTATTTCACAAAACTGACACATCGTTCTCGACCCATGCAAAGCAAAATTTCCACTTTTCACTCTTCTCTAACCTTTTTCCACCCAATATTAAGACCCATAATGAAATAAATAAATTTGACAAAATTTTTACTCAACCACAGCTCACACACCACACACTCACTTTGACAACTGCTATCTTCAGATTCCCATAGAAGAGGGAAAGGTGGCAGTTTGCAAGCTCCCAACAAAAGAAAATTGCAACCTGTAGTAAATTATAGCCGGTGCTCATGAAAAGCTTGGCATTTTGGCAGCAATTCATAGTACTATAATGATCCAAGACCCCAAATTGGCAATTTTCTATCACGATAAATCGTTTCGAGGGTTTGATTAGTGATTAAAGTGTGACATTTTCTACAAACTAACAATCAAATCATTATATGATTCAAAATTAATCAAATATTAAGCAGAAAATTAATCATAAACAAGCGATACCTAATTCCGCCTCCGCTGAAGACGGCGCCAGGATCCGATGTCGCCTGCATCATCGGCGGCTTATCGGCATCCCTCGTGGGGCGGTGACCGTAAGGATGAAGGAGGCGAGCTTACCTCCCTACAGTGTATCTTCTTCTTTCTTCTAATAAAGGAATCCGCCTTTTTGAGAAAGGATCGCTATTGAGCTCAATGGGATCGTCTCCTTCGCCAACTTTTCTTTTATCTTTTTCTCTTTTTGAATTAATTTATTATTACTTTATTTTTTAAGGTTTTTTCTTAGTTTTATTATGTTATGATGAAGGCCAATGGAGTTGTGACACGTGTAAAGTGGAATAATATCATTTTAGAAAAAAAAATGTTGCGTGCATTCGTTGAGAAGATCGCCTAAACTTGACATTTTGTTAATACTGGACCACATCATAAATGGAGGCTTGGAGTGTTAAGTCGTAGAGCTTAATTATTACCTTGATGAGAAGCATTCCGAAACATCACTCCAAAGAGCACTCTAAAGCGATAATGCAGAGTAACACCTCAGAGTTGTATAGCAGAGAAGCGGTCCATTCTGAAAGCTTCCTAGCTTATGAAACTTGGAGAACACGTTAAGAACAGTTTGAGAATTTCATAACTTGTAACCCTAGTTTTCTCTATAAAAGAAAATGTGTCGTCATTAGGGTTAAGATCATATTGAAATCACCTAGAGGGGGGGTAAATAGGTGATGGCTATATGTAAATGGCACAAATGCGGAATTTAAAATTCAACTAACACAATTAGCTCAAATAAAGACTTGCAATAAATGAAGCAAACAATAGTGTAAGAATTAAAGAGTTTAGAGTTTAGAGAGATTTGAGCAAACGCAAACACGCAGATATGTTTCCGAGATTCGAGCCACGCTCTACGTCCCCGCCTTCACACTTGAAGGATTTCCATTTTGAAGATCCCACTAGATCACCAATACAAGGACACACTTGTCCTATCTCTCGTGATGCCGCAACACCACCCGGAGCACACTACCTCGCCTTGAGGCCGATGCCTCTACAACTTCACTCAAGAAGAAAATGATCACACTTGATCAAAAATTCGCTCACTTGCACAATCCTAGAACCAATATGTAGATGAGGAATTATGGGATTGTGTAGTGCAAAAGGTAGAGAGAAGTAGAGGTAAAGACTTCAAATGGGTGTCTAGAAATTTAGGGCTTTTGGAGAGAAAATCTTTTCTAAATGAAAGCCTTTGAAAACTTGTAAATCTTTTGAAAATCTCTTGTAAAAATATTCTTGATTGATTCTCTTATCATGTTGAAGTGACCTCCTATTTATAGGGGTCAAAAACAGCTCCAGAGATTCGTTGGGATCAAATCCCAAAAGAAAAACTGTCAGAAAATAGAGCTGTTAGAGTCTGTCAGGAGTTCTGACAGCAGCCGGTCGACCGGGCCGGTCGACCGCCAACGGTCATATTTATGACCGTTGGGGGACTACGGTCGACCGTCCCGGTCGACCGGAACAAACATAGAGCACTGTAAGTGCTCCGGTCGACCGGAGAGGTCGGCCGACGTACACACATGCACAGCGTGTCCGTCGGTCGACTCGGGCGGTCGACCGGTTTCTGTCAGTTCTGAAAATCAAAACTTTCAGAAACCTGAAACCTGGGTTTTGGATTTTGGTCTTGGGTTTGAATGTTTTGGACCTTGTAAAACATAGAGTATGAGCATATGTCATAACTCTATCATGTTAAAACATTTTGATAAATACCCTTTTGATAAAAGCTTGTTTTGTCCAAAAATTGTTTTCCAAAAATATTGTTTTTCCAAAACTTATTTCCAAAAACATGTTAACTTTAAATCTAGATTGGACATAGAATATAAAACTCTTTTGAAGTCATGAACCAAAGTAAAGTGTGTGTGTAAGTGGTAATCCCATAACTCTACTTCTAACATCTAGGTTTTGACAAAATATCTAAAATAAAAATCAAAATACAAATCTTGGAATTTCTTCATAGTCTTGATCTCGACTTGGTCTTTTCTTTAATATCTTGATTCCGAATCTTCCTATTGTGCTTGGCTTGGGAATGCAAATCTTTTGGCGGCATCTAAACTTGTGAGTCTTGATTGTGGAGCCGTCAAATCAACCTGTTAACCTGAAATTCTTTTAAACAAAACTTGTTAAATATATAACTAGATATGGTTTGTTATCATCAAAAAATCCATCAAGATATAGGGCTAATGGCCTTTGGGCCAACAATCCCCCCCTTTTTGATGATGACAAAACATATTTAGTTATCACAAATATTTGGGTAGAGACTTCAAATGAAGCTCCCCCTCAACACATGCATATAATAAAAATCATACTCAGACATGGATAAATATGGCAAATGATAAAAATGATAAACATCAAGTGATAATACACATGTCCATGCCAACAATTTTCATGTCATAAATAAGGATGAAAACATGATTTCATATATGACATAAAGAAACGATACATATAAGGAAAAGACACATGTTCACAAACAGATACATGTCCACAAAACATAACAGAAATACATGTCCAAACAAAAGCAAAAAACAAAATATGTCTCTCAACAAATAACTCTCCCCCTTTTGACATCATCAAATAAAGGGGAGGTCACTCTCATCAATGGCACCACACCAGCATCGTCGCCCTCATCGTCGTCATCATCTTCGTCGTCCTCTGATGAGCTCTCCACAGTAGTGCCTTCAGCCATTGTAACAACAAAAAATTTTATGGTATCTAATTTGTAACGCCCCGATTCCACGGATACGGAGACGTCACTGCGACGTATATACGTAGGTCAGAAAATGCTCCCACGTATATACGCTAAGCATTTAGTACAACAAGGATCAGAGTACACGACAAAGCGTGATATACATACATATGCCAACTTAAAAGTACAAGTATAAGTTATCACAAGATATGATAAAATATTACACATTACATGTATCTTTATCACAACCAAGTCCAAAAGTAAAAGATACAATATGAACACAAAATGCTCACGAGTAGGATGAAGATCCCGTGAGTCAAAGAGAGAGATCAGGCACAAGGACTGGAGCTAGTCTGCCTGCTTACTAAGAAAAGCTTGATCTTCTGTGGACGGTTCCACTTCGATCCAAGCTTCAGAACCTGAACATACAAATCCAAGGGAGTCAGGACCTCCCAACAATGAACAGACTACAACCAAATGGCTAAGAGATATGAATAAGAAAGATAGAACAACATAATGAATATCAATTAGCAAGAAATGAAAGCATGAAGAGATAAAGTCAGAATACAATGAATCCACAGTTAGAGTCTATTATTATTATTACTTGTCTTACTGTGATATCTAGCTATGTGACCCAGCGTCCCAGGGCACATAGATCCATATCCTAGTAAAGCAAGGTTGTTATTGGAAACCAGCGGGATTATCAACGAACTATGTTTACAGTGGGTCCCGTACATGCCCGGGACAACGGTCCAGGATTGTTCCGTTGCTTGATGACGGAAACCAGCCGCTAGGCTAACAGGAGGGACTTATGTATGCCTTTTATCATGATGGTACCAGTAATGAGGGAGCAAGCACTCCCCTCGGTCCCCTGGAGGCCCTCAGGTCAGACCGGAAATATAGTTGCACAACATACCTAATACCACTGTAAACATGAACACATATTGATATCCACATGTTTTCCCCGACCCAATGTAAGTTGGTCCATTTTATACAAAAGTCAAGTGTATCATACTTGGTGTTAAGAGATAGCATGATAAGTGGTGATATTCATTAATTAACAAGTTATGAAATGAGAATATACAATAACAAGCCATGAAGTAACAAGAGGTAACATCCATCAAGTAACAGGTCATGAAGTACCAGTCATGAAGCATAAGCATGAATAATATATAGCACATGCACCAAAGATAAGATTCACATTCAAGAAAGAAATCAACTATAACAGACAGCCAAAATTAGTCGACTAGGTGGAAGGAGTAGTCGACTAATAGTGGTCTCAAGTCGACTAACAGTTTGGTCTAGTCGACTAAAACTGGGTTCCAGAGAGTTGATTTTCTGTTTCAGGAAAAGTTAGTCGACTATGGTGGAAAGGGTAGTCGACTAACAATGATCTATAGTCGACTAATAGTTAAGGTAAGTCGACTAACAGTGATTTCCAGAGAGTTGGGGTTTATTTTCAGGAAAAGTTAGTCGACTAATAATCAAGATAAGTCGACTAAAACTGTGTTTCAGAACAGGGGTCGTTTCAAATAAGGATTTCAAGTCGACTAACTCCTAGGTCAAGTCGACTAATCGTGGTCTGAAAACAGGGTACAGAACAGAATTTGATGGTTGAATTTGAAGGCCAAAAGCATGATTTCGAAGGCACAAGTGTACATGAATTGTAAACACAAGTATACTAAAAAGTTTACAAGTCTTGGTGAGTAAAAATACTCACACGAATGGTTAATTGGAGCTATACGCGTTCGAAAGGAGCGTTGCCGACAAACTTGATCCTCGGCGATAATAGACACGATCCCAATCCAAAAGTTGTAGTTGCTTGAGATGGAGATGATGACTTTGTGGTGTTTTTGGAGTTGGGGTTGAGGTGAAGGAGGGATTTTGGTGAAGGCCAAATCTTTGTTGAAGTGAAGAAAGAAATAAAAATGTAAAGGAAAAGTTTATATAAGATTTTGATTTTGTGAAGGAGGTGCAATTTATGTAGAAGAGAGGGGGTTTTTGCAAATAGGAGAGGATGAGGTGTCCCTCTTTTGGCCACTTGGCGGCCATGGAAGAGAGAGAGAAAGAGGGGCATTAATGGTAGAAGTGTGTGGAGTTTGTTGGAATTTTGGAAAAAGTTTGGAATTTTGGAAAAATTGGAAAATCTTGTGGCTTGTGGAGGAAGGAAGAGAAATAAAAAAAAAAAAAAAAAGAAAAGAATTTAAAAGGAGAAGATATTTTCTTTGGCTTGGAAAATGAAAATATTGAAAAGACAATTTCCCGGGTTTAAGTCGAAGATGCGGAAAACATTTCGGAAAATACCGAAATCGTCCCGAAATCAAGTATCTTGGAACGACTCGTAAATTTACCAAAAATCAATAATAATATTTAAGACTCATGGTGAAATTCGTTTGGAGAAATAATTTATAGTTTTAAAACTAAAATCCCGGAATCAGTTAGCTACCGACTCCGGTGGAATTTTCATAAAATCATAAAATTCCCAGAAAAAGTATTTAGGTAAGAAATACGATTCTAAGAAATAATGCCTAAAGGACTTTTTAGAATTTCCTAACTGTTTGTAAGATAAAAATCTGGGAATCGATCAGCGACACTGGTCGACACCGGTTTTGAAGATTTTCAATTAATTCAGGAAAATTCCAGAAAATCATATAAAATCTAAAATATTGGAAAATAATATTTGAAACTGAAATCGGTCAAATACAGGAAGTAAATCGAAAAAATACGATCGAAAAACTGAATACGCAACTAAGTACGTATTCCAGGAACGGGGTATTACATAATTCCTCCTCACCTTAAATATTAAGAATGTTGTTTAAGGCATTATGTAGAAGAAGTCACCCTCCATATTTCTATGCCAACAAATTTAATTTAATTAATAGACCCACTTCCCTTTTCAAAGTTTTTTTTTATTAGCTATTTGATTTTGGTGACTATAAATGATTAGCATGTGGGCTTATGTATACATATTATGGAGCCTACTAGTGACCTAGCAAGGGGGAAGTAAGACATAAAAATTTTAACCTAATCCTTCATATCCCCCTTAATCACAAAGCTTACCCTAATACCTTTTTATGGTTAAGTATGCATTAGGGGAAGATTAAAGGGGCTAATTTCTCTTGAAACTTGGGTTTCCATGTGGCACCTTGAGAGGAGTCTTGGCCAAGTGGCATCATGTGAGAACCCCACCTAATTACTTGCCATCCGAAGGTTTGACTTCAAGCTTGCCTCTTCATCTTCTTCACCCAAAATTCTGCAGAATTCCTCTCCCAAATCCTGAAATTTCCCTTTCATTTGTGAAGGAATTGAAGCCCTAAATTCCCCATTTCATCTCATCTCTAGAGATTTAAGGTTAGAAACTAGGATACCCTCTTTTAGCCCGAATCCCTACTTCTTAACTCTGAAGCAAAAATCCACGAGAGGGAAGGCAGTGACGCAGGCGCACAGCAAGCAGAGCCGCAGCAGCTAGCGGGGCTCTGCTACTTTGCCGCGGAACCGCGGCAAAGAAGGGGATTCCGCGACAATTCCGAGGAGGGGGGACCTGATCTTGGAGGAGCAGGTCCTTGGCGAGTCGTGGATAAGTTCTAGCACCTTCAATCAGCATCCTCTCGTCGTCCAACTCTCTGTTTCAGAGCTTGTAGCATTGTGAGTAAACCTAACTCTTAGGGTTGTGTTTCTCTATCAAAAGTTGAAAAACAAGAAATAGAAATTGTGTAGGTGACCCACAAGGGTAAGAATTACTGTTTTTGTGTAGTATTTACTGTTTTTGTGACATCCTTACACTAGATGGAAATTTAAGGGGTATTATCTAGTCATTATGTCCATATATCATGTTGCGATGAGATGAATATGTAATATACATGTTTTAGCTCACTAATTAAACTTAAATGAGGAGACTTAGCATATGTAATTCGCTGTTTTGATAATTATTCTTGTGTTAAAGGAGATCCAATGAGTATTGCATAGTGATTGTGATTCTATATTAAATGGATGTGAAATGCATGTGTAGAAGATATGTTCTAGCGTAAAAATTAAGCCTAAGTGAACCAATTTAGTACCTTAATTCGCTGTTTTTCCTAATCAATATCATGATGGTCAATTTATTATGTGTATAGCCTAATCTCGGTCCGTCATAAATAGAATATAGGGTGGTGCATTATGTGAGGCCGAAGATTTGCACGAATAGCACTCCATAAGAGCCGACAAATTAACTTGAACCATATTTTCTTGTTCACTAAAGTGCTCGGGGAAAATACCCCTCTTTACAATACAATATTGTGTTAAATGAGTAGCAAGTTATGGGGTAATGCATATGTTCATGCGGGATGGATGTGGCGTGATTATGATGATTCCTATGATATTGGGTAAACCCCAAACACATGTCTTCTTTCTTTCATTGTTGCACACCATTTCGGGCATGACATGTAATTTGGTTTCAATTGCTTGTTATGCATATTATAAATTACCCTTGCATGATGTATTTGTGTTAAGGAGGAAGGGGCCGTGCGGGAGCCGGTAGGAGGGGGAAGACGGGGATTTGACATATATACATATATATAAGGAGGAAGGGGCCGTGCGGGAGCCGGTAGGAGGGGGAAGAGGGAAACTTATATGTCTTATATGAAATATATATATATACATATAAGGAGGAAGGGGCCGTGCGGGAGCCGGTAGGAGGTGGAAGACGGGGAAATTCCATTCAGATTGAATGATATTCATAATTGACTGTTAAGTTGCATTTATGATTGATAATGCTTGTGTTAAACTAAATTGGCACTTTATGTATATAACGAGCCTAGTTGATGTGAGTGGACTCACCCATGAAAACTTCATACATACTCATATAATTATATCTTTTGTGTCATGATGTACTTAAATGCAACTTTTGATAGTGTAGTCATGTAGACCATATATGTATGGAGCTTGGAATAAGTAAGGCAACTTGAACAAATTGTTGTTTATAGGACTCATTCTAATTTACTTCCTCTAGACTGTTATCTTATGAAATCATTATATCAATTTCCTATGATATGGTTTACTCATTGAGCTGTCGAGCTCATTTTATTTTCTTTCCATCTTTTCAGGTTTGGATAAGGGTAAGGGACCTCTCTAAATGGAAAGGTTAAGTTATGGATGGCATAATATGTAGTAGTATCATCTTGGTTTTGTTATGTGATCTTAAATGTGTAGGTATAGACCCTATTGAAGTCTTTATGGAAAATGTTAAGTTGTACTTGAAGTACATTTTGTCCTTATAGTATTTGAGACCTTGGTCTTGTATGTAATATAATGTTCTGGGTTTGTGAATCCCTTGGATATGTATGTTTTGGAATTTGGTAAGATGACAATATGTGGGAATGCTATTTGTTGGAAAGTATCTCTTGAAATGTTGATGTAAAGATTATGCTTGCAATGGAGGGAATCAAGTCATGATATATGTTTGTGGTTAAGACTTGGTATATGTGATTGATAAGTAGGCCGGGTGTGCCGAAATTATTGGTGAAATAAGTAGGCCTTTGAGCCGAAATCTTGATTATTGTAAGTGAGAAATAAAGGAATATTTAGGATGATGCTGCCAAAATTTTTCTTAATTTAAAGTTAACGGAGACAAATGGTGTTGTAGGCCTAATCTTGTTTATTAGAAATTGGGGCCGTTACAATTGGTATCAGAGCATGGTTTATGTAATACCCCGTTCCCGGAATACGTACTTAGTTGCGTATTCAGTTTTTCGATCGTATTTTTCGATTTACTTCCTGTATTTGACCGATTTCAGTTTAAAAATCATTTTCCAATATTATATATTTTCTATGATTTTCTGGAATTTTCCTGAATTTAATTAAATATTTTCAAAACCGGTGTCGACCAGTGCCGCTGATCGATTCTCGGATTTTTAATTCACAAACAATTAGGAATTTCTAGAAGGTCCTTTAGACTTTATTTCTTAGAATCATCTTTTCTATCTAAATACTTTTTCTGAGAATTTTATGAATTTATGAAAATTCCAACGGAGTTGGTAGATAACTGATTCCGGGATTTTTAGTTTTAAAACTATAAATTATTTCTTCAAACGAATTTCACCATGAGTCTTAAAATATTATTCTTGATTTTTGGTAAAATTTTCGGGTCGTTCCGAGATACTTGAATTTCGGACGATCTCGGTATTTTCCGAAACGTTTTCCGCATCCTCGACTTAAACCCGGGAATTTGTCTTTCATTTTAAATCCAAGAGAAAATATATTCACTTATAATTTCTTTTCCTTTTTCCTTTTTCTTAATTTCCTTCCTTCCTCCACAACCACAAGCTTTTCCATTTTCCAATTTTTCAATAATTCCACTTTCTCCAAAATTCCACCAACTCCCACCTACTTCCTCATTAATGCATCTCTCTCTCTCTCTCTTCTCTCCCATGGCCGGCCAAGTGGCCAAGAGAGGGACACTCATCCCCTCCCCTATTTACACAAAGCCCCCTCTCTTCTACATAAATTGCATCTCCTTTACAAAATCAAAAACCTATTTAAACATTTCCTTTACACTTCTTTTCTTTTTTTACTTCCTTCCACCAAGAGGAACCTTCACCCTCACCAAATCCTCCTTCATCTCAACTCAAACCCTAACTCCAAAACATCACCTAGGTCATCTTCTCCATCTCAAGCAACCACCACTTCTTTGGATTGGGATCGTCCGCAATATCGCCAAGGATCAAGTTGGTAATATCGTCGACTACGATCTTTTCGGAACTCGTAAATCCTCGATTTAACCGTTCAAGGTGAGTAATTTTACTCACCAAGACTTGTCTAATTCCTAGCACACTTGTGTTCTCATATCTGTATATTTACATCTTCAAAATCATGTTTTTAGACATCAAACACAACCCTCAAAAAATCTGTTCTGTATTCTGTTTCTAGGCGATTAGTCGACTTAACCTAGGTATTAGTCGACTAACCCATCTACTTGAAACGTAACCTTTTTCTGGAACACAGTTTTAGTCGACTAGATCAAATTACCAGTCGACTAGAGACCCTTAGTCGACTACATCCTTGACCCTAGTCGACTAACTTTTCCCTGAAATAAATCCCAACTCTCTGTACCACAGGCTTAGTCGACTTAGGTACCTGTTGGTCGACTTATAATCACTGTTAGTCGACTAACCCTTCCACCTAGTCGACTAACTTTTCCTGAAACCAGAATCCAACTCTCTGGAACCCAGTTTTAGTCGACTAATCCAGACTGTTAGTCGACTTAGGACCCCTATTAGTCGACTAACCATTTCACCTAGTCGACTAATTCTGACTGTTTGCCTTAGTTGATTTCTTTTCCGAATTTGGATCTTATCATTGGTTCATGTGCTATGTATTATTGTTACTTGTGCTTCATGACTGATACCTCATGACATGTTACTTGATGGATATTACTTCATATTACACCATGACTTGTTATTATATATTTCCACTTCATGACTTATCATTGTGTAGTCTCATTCCATAACTTGTTAATAAATGGATATTACCGCTTATCATGCCATCACTTGAACCAAGCATGATACACTTGGCTTTTGTATAAAATGGACCAACTTATATTGGGTCGGGGGAAAACATGCGGATATCGATATGTGTTCGTGTTTACAGTGGTTTTAGGAATGTTGTGCAACTCATGTTCCGGTCTGACCTGTGGGCCACCAGGGGACCGAGGGGAGTGCTTGCTCCCTCTTCCTGAATACTATCATGATAAAGGGCATACATAAGTCCCTCCTGTTAGCCTAGCGGCTGGCTTCTGTCACCAAGCAACGGAACAATCCTGGACCGTTATCCCGGGCATGTACGGGATCCACTGTAAACATAGTTCGTCGATATACAACCGCTGGTTTCCAATAACAACCTTGCTTCACTAGGATATGGATCTATGTGCGCTGGGACGCTGGGTCACATAGCTAGATATCACAGTAAGACAAGTAATAATAATAAGACGTTAACTGTGGACCTATTGTATTCAGACTCTTACTCTTTATGCTTTCATTACCTACTGATTGATATTTATCTTACTGTTCCCTCTTACTTATTTATGTCTCTTAGCCATTTGGCTGTAGCCTGATTATTGTTATGAGGTCTTGACCCCTTAGATTTGCATATTCAGGTTCTGAGGCTTGGATCGAAGTGGAGCCATCCACAGAGGATCAAGCTTTCTTTAGTGAGCAGGCAGATTAGTTCCTGTTCTTCGTGCCAGACCTATCCGTTTTGACTCACGGGATCTTCATCTACCTCGTGAGCTTTTTTTTTTTTTGTGTTTTTATATTGTAAATCTTACTTTTGGACTTGGTTGTGATGTAATACACATGTAATGTGTAATACTTTATCATATCCTGTGATAGCTTTATAGTTGTACTTTTAAGTTGGCATATGTATGGATACCACGCTTAGTCGTGTACTCTGATCTTTGTTGTACTTATTGCTTAGCGTATATGCGTGGGGGCATTTTCCTGACCTACGTATATACGTCGCAGTGACGTCTCCGTATCCGTGGGATCGGGGCGTTACAGTTTAGGCAAGGTTAGCCTAGATAGATGTAGTATGTACGACTGATTATGAAGTCATATGAGATTTATATGTGTGCTAGAGTAAGTTAGATATGGGGTAATAGGATGACAGTATAATTTTAGAGTATTTGGCCCTGAAATGTAGGATATTTAACTGTTCTCCACATTTGAATGTGGGTACCCGCATACCTTAGTTCAAATGAATCTTGCAAGGGGTGCGGGCCTTTCTGTAAGAAATTCCAGTGTTATGGGATATCGGAAAGGGAGAACAATCAAAATATCACATAAGTCGGGGTCAAACCTATTAGTAGGACAGTTGTGCATAAGAAAGATTTATGAAAGATCGGCATGATTATATAAGTGACGATTTTCTATCATGTCTTGATTTTATATTCATGCAAATTATTGCTTTGGGGAAAATTGGAAGGCACATCGGCTAATATAAATGTCTTACTTCTACAGATGGGAGATTCTGAGATGTCTGGATCATCGTCTGACGGTCCGGAGTCGAAAAGTTTAAGTTGGACCGCGGACCCAATGGACTGGGATTTTGAATCTGACGAAACCGATCCAAATGTCATTCTTAAAGGTTCCCCAGACAATTTAGATGCAGGGATTCGCATGGGGCAAGATGAGGAGATGAACCCTGACGGAAGGATTTTCGTTGGGGGTATTTGGTGGAATTCTTGCTGGGTGGAAGATATGGACCTGTACGATGATAATGAAAATTAGGGAGGTGATTTTGATGCTGTATTGGAGGAAGTAGAAGAAGAACCAATGGAAGAAGAACAAATGGAAGAAGAACCAGAAGAAGAGGATCCAGAAGAAGAACCTGTAGGGGAAGATCGGGAGGAGAGCTCCTCGGGATCTAACATCACCCCTTGAAGGGAATTTAGATGGGTGGCATTTTTGTTTTTGTTGTTTTTGTTTTTGAAGAAAGGGAATGTCGATTCACATAAGTATATATATATATTTTTTTTTTTAAAGAAAGTGGTCGTCAATAGTTACATGTATGAACCTGTATCCCTTTTGACTGCATTGGCATGTTTTGAATGAATGCAGCCATGCTAATGTATATGTTGCTATGAAAACGCTTTATGCATAAATGAAATCAGTGTTTTGTTTGTGAACTATTCTACTTGTTATCATTGAGTTACCATTGATTATGTGCAACTATTCTTCTAGGTATTAGATGGATTTGAATTTTCCTCCATCCGATGCCAACTCGGAGGGCAACGTCCCATTGCACAGCGCAATTGGGAGCGTCCATCCCCCGGCAAGTCAAGAATTTCTGAGTGGGCAATCTAATGCTAATCGGGGAGTGCCGGACAGAATCCCAGATTGGCTGTTGCAGTTGGCAAGTGTAAACAACCCCCGTAGAGCTCTTGAACAATTTCAAAAGCTCAACCCACCAGCCTTCAGAGGAGGAGTTGACCCTATTCAAGCTGAAGAATGGCTCCGACAAATTGAAAAGATACTGGATGTAATGGAATGTACTGAAACCCAGCGAGTATCTTTCGCTTTTTCATGTTCCAAGGAGAGGCTGAGCGCTGGTGGGAGATGGTAAAGGGAGGAGCTAAGAACTTGGGAAGGGAGATCTCTTGGAACTTCTTAGTTGCAAAGTTCAATGAAAAGTACATCCCTGGAGTAGTGAAGGACCGACTTGCGATGGAGTTCCAGAGAGCTGAAGCAGGAGCAATGGACAGTGAGTCAATATGAAGCTAAATTCACTCAGCTGTCCAGTATGCTGAGAAATTGGTGTCCGAGGAGGAGGATAGGACGAAAAGGTTCGTTAGGGCTTGAGGCCAGAATCAGGAGTAAGCTGATCCCTTTCCAACTGCAAGTTTACAATCAAGCTGTGGAGAAGGCAATGGAGATTGAAAGGGATATGCAGGAGAATCAAGAGATGAGGACCAGGGAACTGCCCTATATGAAGCGCCCCCGGTATAATAATGCACCGAGTTTCGGAACTCAGTCCATGAGGCCCGACAGAGGTACGGGATCTTCCATCATGCCCACCCAGGGAAGCAAGATGAACACATGGCCCAAGCATAGGGGATTACCCCATTCAGCATCACCAATGTCCTCCCAACGCTCCAACTTTGCAGGAAACCAGCGGTGTCTAAGGTGCAACCAAAGTCACACTGGTAGTTGCGCCACCGGTAAACAATGCTTTGTCTGCGGAAGAATGGGTCACATGAGGAGGGACTGCCCAAACTTGCATGGATACCCAGGAGTTAGCAGAGGGACGGGAAGACAAACCATGGGAATCGCCCCTACAACAGGAGGACCAACTACCGCCTATCGACAACCCTTCAACAGAACTCGCTCGGCCATGACACAAGCATCAGTACAGCAACCCAGAGTTCAAGGAAGGATGAATGCAATCACTCAGCAGGAGGCTCGAGCATCCAATGCCGTGGTGGAAAGGTACCGTCTGTGTATCCGATAATGTTGCTCGAGTATTGTTTGATCCCGATGCTACACACTCTTTTATTTCTTCATCTTTTGCTGCAACTATTAACATGGAATCTGAACCCTTGAGCTATCAACTAGTGGTGTCAACCCCTGTAGGCGCCAGAGTGACCACTAGCGAGTGTTATAAGGGATGTAAAATCATCATAGGAGAGATGAAGACACAGGCAGACCTGATTAAGCTAGGAGAAATGGAGTTTGACATCATCCTAGGAATGGATTGGTTGTCAACATATCGGGTTCATGTAGACTGTTATCAGAAGAAGATAATTTTTAAGTTAGAAGGGACTCCCGAAAGAGTTTATGAAGGGATGAATAATAAAATCAGCACTCCAGTCATTTCTGCCTTAAAGGCCACTAAATTATTGAGGCAAGGGTGTCAAGGGTTTTTGGCAACCCTTATTGGTGAAGAGGACATGAGATTAAGATTGAAAACATAGAAGTTGCAAGAGACTATCCTGATGTTTTCCGGAGGATCTACCCGGCTTACCCCCAGATAGAGAAATAGAATTTTCCATTAATCTTCTACCTGGGACAAGTCCCATATCCAGGGCACCTTATAGAATGGCACCCGCAGAAATGAATGAATTGAAGGACCAGTTGCAAGAGTTGCTAAGCCTCGGGTTTATTCGGCCGAGTGTATCACCTTGGGGTGCTCCGGTATTATTTGTTAAGAGAAGGATGGGAGCATGAGGCTGTGCATAGATTATCGAGAGCTGAACAAGGTCACTATCAAGAAACGATATCCATTGCCGAGGATTGATGACCTATTTGATCAACTTCAGGGTGCCAGCATATTTTCCAAGATAGATCTAAGATCAGGATATCATCAATTAAAGATCAAACGGAAGATGTTTCTAAGACTGCCTTTCGAACCAGATATGGCCATTATGAATTTTTAGTAATGCCATTTGGCTTGACCAATGCTCCAGCGGCATTCATGGATTTAATGAATAGAATTTTCCAGCCATACCTAGATCAATTCGTAGTGGTGTTCATTGATGACATACTGATCTATTCAAAGAACAAAGAGGATCATGAAAGACACTTGAGGATAGTGTTACAATTATTGAGAGAGAAGCAACTTTATGCAAAGCTTAAGAAGTGTGAGTTCTGACTGAATGAAGTTGGATTCTTGGGTCACATCATAAATGAAGAAGGAATATCAGTGGACCCCGCCAAGATCGAGGCGATAAAGGGATGGCCTCAACCTACCAATGTCACTGAGGTGCGAAGCTTCCTAGGATTGGCCGGATATTACCGGAGGTTTGTAGAAGGATTTTCTAAGATAGCTGCACCCTTATCCCAGTTAACTAAGAAAGGCCTCAAATTCCATTGGAAAGATGATCAGACAGCTAAGAATTTTGAGAAAGTGCAAAGAGGTGAAACCCAAGAATTTATCATTTCCAGGGATTTGCTGAAGAAGGGAAGCCGAATAGTTATACCGTCAGATTTTAAGCTCAAGGAGCGAATTTTAACTGAAGCCCATTGCACTCCTTACACCGCACATCCTGGAACAACCAAGATGTATCAGGATGTACAGGCAAACTTTTGGTGGGAAGGAATGAAGAAGGACATAGCAAATTTTGTACAGAGATGTTTGATATGCCAACAAGTTAAGGCTGAACATAAGAAGCCTCCTGGACTCCTCATGCCCTTACAAATCCCTGAATGGAAGTGGAGTAACATTACTATGGATTTTGTGACAGGACTCCCTAGATCCCCTCAAGGATATGATGCCATCTGGGTGATAGTCGATCGACTTACAAAGTCCGCTCATTTTCTGCCCATACGAATAAACTATTCAATGGATAGATTAGCCAGATTTACCTCCGAGAGATAATCAGGATTCATGGAGTCCCTGAGACGATTGTGTCAGATCGTGATCCTCGGTTTCAGTCTAGGCTATGGATCAGTCTATCCCAAGCTCTGGGCACCAAGCTACACCCAAGTACAGCTGCTCATCCGCAAACCGACGGACAATCAGAAAGAACTATACAAATATTGGAAGATATGCTGAGAGCATGCGTGTTGGATTTCGGGGGAAATTGGGAGAGATACCTATCATTAGTGGAGTTTGCATATAACAATAGTTATCAATCTACTATTGGAATGCCGCCATTCGAAGCCTTGTACGGCAGGAAGTGTAGATCTCCGATTTGTTGGGAAGAGATTGGAGACCGAGCATTATTCGGGGCGATATAGTGGTAGATATAACAGAGAAGATCCGGATGATAAGGAAGAGAATGAAAGCGGCCCAGAGTAGACAGAAGACATATGCGGATCGGCGCCGAAGACCTTTGTTTGCAAAAGGCGACAAAGTTTTCTTGAAGGTATCACCAATAAAAGGAATGGTACGGGGTGGCAAACGGAATAAGTTAGACCCCGGTATATTGGACCCTTTGAAATACTGGAAAGAATTGGACCTCTGGCATATCGGTTAGCTTTACCACCAGAGATTGAGAAAATACATGACGTATTTCATGTGTCCCAATTGAGGAAGTATGTACCAGATCCGAGCCATGTTCTTAGATACTCACCACTACAGCTCCAAGACGACTTGTCATATACTGTGGAGCCGGTTCAAATCCTAGACAAGAAGGAAAAACAACTGCGAAACAAAGCAATCCCTTTAGTGAAGGTTTTATGGAGAAGTAAAGAGATTGAAGAAGCTACCTGGGAATCAGAGGAAGAGATGATGCAGAACTACCCGCAACTTTTCCAAGGTACGTCAGGCTTCGGGGACGAAGCTCTCTTTTAGGAGGGGAGAATGTAACAACCAAAATTTTATGGTATCTAATCCTCCTCACCTTAAATATAAGAATGTTGTTTAAGGCATTATGTAGAAGAAGTCACCCTCCATATTTCTATGCCAACAAATTTAATTTAATTAATAGACCCACTTCCCTTTTCAAAGTTTTTTTTTATTAGCTATTTGATTTTGGTGACTATAAATGATTAGCATGTGGGCTTATGTATACATATTATGGAGCCTACTAGTGACCTAGCAAGGGGAAGTAAGACATAAAAATTTAACCTAATCCTTCATATCCCCCTTAATCACAAAGCTTACCCTAATACCTTTTTATGGTTAAGTATGCATTAGGGGGAAGATTAAAGGGGCTAATTTCTCTTGAAACTTGGGTTTCCATGTGGCACCTTGAGAGGAGTCTTGGCCAAGTGGCATCATGTGAGAACCCCACCTAATTACTTGCCATCCCAAGGTTTGACTTCAAGCTTGCCTCTTCATCTTCTTCACCCAAAATTCTGCAGAATTCTCTCCCAAATCCTGAAATTTCCCTTTCATTTGTGAAGGAATTGAAGCCCTAAATCCCCCATTTCATCTCATCTCTAGAGATTTAAGGTTAGAAACTAGGATACCCTCTTTTAGCCCGAATCCCTACTCTTCTTAACTCTGAAGCAAAAATCCACGAGAGGGAAGGCAGTGACGCAGGCGCACAGCAAGCAGAGCCGCAGCAGCTAGCGGGGCTCTGCTACTTTGCCGCGGAACCGCGGCAAAGAAGGGGATTCCGCGGCAATTCCGAGGAGGGGGGACCTGATCTTGGAGGAGCAGGTCCTTGGCGAGTCGTGGATAAGTTCTAGCACCTTCAATCAGCATCCTCTCGTCGTCCAACTCTCTGTTTCAGAGCTTGTAGCATTGTGAGTAAACCTAACTCTTAGGGTTGTGTTTCTCTATCAAAAGTTGAAAAACAAGAACTAGAAATTGTGTAGGTGACCCACAAGGGTAAGAATTACTGTTTTTGTGTAGTATTTACTGTTTTTGTGACATCCTTACACTAGATGGAAATTTAAGGGGTATTATCTAGTCATTATGTCCATATATCATGTTGCGATGAGATGAATATGTAATATACATGTTTTAGCTCACTAATTAAACTTAAATGAGGAGACTTAGCATATGTAATTCGCTGTTTTGATAATTATTCTTGTGTTAAAGGAGATCCAATGAGTATTGCATAGTGATTGTGATTCTATATTAAATGGATGTGAAATGCATGTGTAGAAGATATGTTCTAGCGTAAAAATTAAGCCTAAGTGAACCAATTTAGTACCTTAATTCGCTGTTTTTCCTAATCAATATCATGATGGTCAATTTATTATGTGTATAGCCTAATCTCGGTCCGTCATAAATAGAATATAGGGTGGTGCATTATGTGAGGCCGAAGATTTGCACGAATAGCACTCCATAAGAGCCGACAAATTAACTTGAACCATATTTTCTTGTTCACTAAAGTGCTCGGGGAAAATACCCCTCTTTACAATACAATATTGTGTTAAATGAGTAGCAAGTTATGGGGTAATGCATATGTTCATGCGGGATGGATGTGGCGTGATTATGATGATTCCTATGATATTGGGTAAACCCCAAACACATGTCTTCTTCTTTCATTGTTGCACACCATTTCGGACATGACATGTAATTTGGTTTCAATTGCTTGTTATGCATATTATAAATTACCCTTGCATGATATGTATTTGTGTTAAGGAGGAAGGGGCCGTGCGGGAGCCGGTAGGAGGGGGAAGACGGGGATTTGACATATATACATATATATAAGGAGGAAGGGGCCGTGCGGGAGCCGGTAGGAGGTGGAAGACGGGGAAATTCCATTCAGATTGAATGATATTCATAATTGACTGTTAAGTTGCATTTATGATTGATAATGCTTGTGTTAAACTAAATTGGCACTTTATGTATATAACGAGCCTAGTTGATGTGAGTGGACTCACCCATGAAAACTTCATACATACTCATATAATTATATCTTTTGTGTCATGATGTACTTAAATGCAACTTTTGATAGTGTAGTCATGTAGACCATATATGTGGAGCTTGGAATAAGTAAGGCAACTTGAACAAATTGTTGTTTATAGGACTCATTCTAATTTACTTCCTCTAGACTGTTATCTTATGAAATCATTATATCAATTTCCTATGATATGGTTTACTCATTGAGCTGTCGAGCTCATTTTATTTTCTTTCCATCTTTTCAGGTTTGGATAAGGGTAAGGGACCTCTCTAAATGGAAAGGTTAAGTTATGGATGGCATAATATGTTGTAGTATCATCTTGGTTTTGTTATGTGATCTTAAATGTGTAGGTATAGACCCTATTGAAGTCTTTATGGAAAACATGTTAAGTTGTACTTGAAGTACATTTTGTCCTTATAGTATTTGAGACCTTGGTCTTGTATGTAATATAATGTTCTGGGTTTGTGAATCCCTTGGATATGTATGTTTTGGAATTTGGTAAGATGACAATATGTGGGAATGCTATTTGTTGGAAAGTATCTCTTGAAATGTTGATGTAAAGATTATGCTTGCAATGGAGGGAATCAAGTCATGATATATGTTTGTGGTTAAGACTTGGTATATGTGATTGATAAGTAGGCCGGGTGTGCCGAAATTATTGGTGAAATAAGTAGGCCTTTGAGCCGAAATCTTGATTATTGTAAGTGAGAAATAAAGGAATATTTAGGATGATGCTGCCAAAATTTTTCTTAATTTAAAGTTAACGGAGACAAATGGTGTTGTAGGCCTAATTGTTTATTAGAAATTGGGGCCGTTACAGCCATGGTCTTATCACCATCATCGTCTTCCTCTGAAGAAGAAGAAGAAGAAGTAGCTGCCTCCTCTGGATCAACGCCGACCACCTTTGGCCGAGGTGAGGGAACAGAAGAAGGAGCTCTGGTAGGAAATGGAGGGCCGGTGGAGGGAAGGGGACGAGCAATGGAAGTGAGATCAGGAGAAAACATGTCGAATTTCGTAAAGAGTGCCTCAAATTGTGTATCCATGAATCTCATGGAGTCAGCAAAATAGGACATATCGTTACGAATTCCTCGGATCTGTGAGTTCATCTCCGCACGGAAAGCGACCTCTTGTTGGAAACGGGCGTCCCTCTCCGTACGAAAAGCTGCCTCTCGCTGCTCAATCCAGGACTGGTGCTCCTGAATCTGAGAGCGAATCTCAGAAGAAATCATGGCCTGAAAATCTGAAGGTAAGACAAGGCCAGGAGCAGAAGATATCCCTGGGGCCGGAAGAAAACCCTGGTGCTGATGAAGATCCAGGAACAATAGGAGGAGGAACAGGAGGTTGCACAGGAGCGTGACGACGCAACTGAGCTTCCATCCTTTTCAAGAGAACTCCGTCAATGTCTATTTGAGGATCATCAGAAGTCTCAGAAGAAAGATCGAAGCCTAGAGTTTTGAGAAGACGGGTGATAAGCATGCCAAAGGGTAAACCCCTACCGGACATGCGAATCTGGAATGGTCGGATGCCATGTGGGTAGCAATGAGACGGGGAATATTTATCTTAATGCCTCGCAAAAGACAATAGATAATCAAAGGCACAGGACCCCTAGCATGGCTATATTCACCAGATTTAGGGACAATGTCATAAAAAATAATCTTGGTTAGGACTTGGGAAGTGAGAGTGAACCTGCTCACAACTTCGTTCCTGACCAAGCCGGGGTTGTCATCCCCATGAATCAAGTGGATGCGGTGAGTGCAGACTCACCGTCCGGAAATTCAAAATCATGAAGGTCATGTGTATATACATCAGCTCCACCAGGGGAGAGATGTAGGATATCAGCGAACTGACCAATGTTTAGGTCAATGTCCCTGCCTAGGACTCTAGAGAAGATACGGTTTCCATCAAAAGAGAAATTAGCATAGAAATAAGGCACGAGGGATGTATAAACTTGTTCTTTAATGGTTAAGAACTCGTTTAAGGAGTTGTTCTGCAAAATACGGGGGATATCAAGATGTACAAAGTCTTGAATAACTACATATCTCCCTGAAATGATGTTCCTCTTGGAAAGATTGATAAAACGATTTCCAGCAAGCTCATTTATAAAAGTTCTTTTAGGTTTAGGAGTGTGGGAAGAAGTATGAGCTACTGATTTGCCTTTCTCAGTCCTAGTCCTTTTAGATGTAGACATATTTTGGAAGAAAAAATTGATTTTTAGGTCAAGTATGTTAGGGCTTGATCTAGAAAGCTTAGAGACCTAGAAATATTGACAAATAGGGGAAGATCTTAAAGTTAGATAGTAAGAACAGAAGAAAAAATCGGATTTTTACCTGAAAGATGAAGAACCAAAACCCTAAATCAAGAGAACCTGAATATCTTCGAATCCAGCGGATGGGAAGACTTGAAATCGAAGATCCAGCACTTGTAGATGGAATTTGAAGTGGGTTTTGAATGAATTTGAAAAAGATTGAGAGATTAGAGAGTTAGAGAAATTTTTGGAGAAGGGGGAAGATGGGTTCGTCGGCTGCAAGTGAGAGAGAGAAAAAGTGAAAATAAATAGCAGTTTAAGGGCTGAATACGATGAACGGTCGACCGGTCGGTCGACCGCAAACCTGAGAGCTCTGCATCTCAGAGCGGTCGACCGGGTCGGTCGACCTAGAAAACCCGAGACCACAGACAGCAACAGCGGTCGACCGGGTCGGTCGACCGGCTATGCCCAAAAAACTGAGAACAGAAAAAAATTTAAAGAAAAATTTTATCAAATAAAGTTGAATATATATAACATGTAGGAATACAACAATGTTTTTAAATCTTCATTAGTTATCAAAAAAAATATTCACACAAGACATTTTAGTTTATTTTTCATACAAAAACAAAGTTTTTAGAGATGTTGAAGCCGAATACCCAGTGACGGGTTCTGAACTTCATCCTCTTGATTCCTCTTGAATGAGTTGAGGTGCGCAATTGCCATCTCTAAGGTATTTGCTTTAAATATGAAAATTTTTACAAAAATTAATTTTTAGTTTTGAAATACGATGAGTACATAGATATATCATGAAGACTAGATATGTGGACATTCACAAAAGATATTAAACAAAAAAAATGGCATATACACAATTGAGATAGAAATGTAACTCTACATTAGCATATGTCTATAGAGCACAAAAAATAAGCTAACACTTCTATACATTTGTATATATATCAAACAAAAAATTAAACTTTTAAATGGAGAAGTTACCGAACATAGGCAATCTCCAAAATATAGGTGCCTCCATGATAGCGATGCAAGCTTGATGTGATCTTTGGGCTTTGTTGCATCCACCACCCGGGCACCGTTTCCCCCTATATCTTGGAGGAAGTAGATCCACCTGTATCAACTAAAATAGGTGGGTCTTTTGGAACCCATACTTTCTTGGGTCCTATCGGGTTAGTACCGGGGCGAACCCAAACATGTTTATTATGCATATTATTTTTAACAAAATAAAACTTTTCTAAATGGCCTTTGCGGCCACAATGCGTGTAAATATAAATTCTACCACTACCATACATGTATGCATGTTTATGTGTGTGTGCATGTTTCCGTGCATGTGCATGGTGAGTGTGTTTCCCTTGGGTTACTCCCTTAGGAAACCTAGATGCAATTTTCTTTAAATCAAAAGCATAAATTTTAAGAGTAGAGTCTAACACTTCAACCCATTTTTGAATCTCTACAAATTCATTTTTATTACAAGAAACCATGGGGGGTTTTTCCTTTATTAGTCAATTTATATTTATCAAAGTCACCTTTTAATTTTTCAAAAGCACTAGTTAAAACATTTTTCTCATTAACAACTATTTCAAAATTGTTCTTCAAAACTTCATTTTCCTTATTCAATTTCTTATTATGAGATTGTGAAATCTCATATCTGTGTTGTAACTCTTCGAAAAAATGTGCAAATTCATCCATTGTAAGATCATCATCTTCTAAAGTGTTATTAAGGGTTACCTTAGAAGCATCCTCACCTTGTGCCATGAAGCACATATGAGCGGCGTCGTTCTCCTCTTCGGATTCCGACTCCGTGTCATCCCACGTTGCTACCATAACCTTTTCTTCCTTGGTACATGCTTGGAGGTGGTTGCTTGGAGAGCGGGGCAATCCGCTATGAGATGTCCGATCTTCTTGCAATGGAAGTAAGGACCGGGTTCTTCTCTCTTCTTTTCAAACCTTCCTTGAGGTTTCCCTCTTCGGAAGTTGCTTTGCCTCCCTTTCCTGTAAAACATTTTGCTTACCTTCCGGATAAGCATGGCAAAGTCCTCATTGCAATCCTCCGATGAGTCGTCCTCTTCAATAGTGGTTGGAGTGGCTTTGAATGCGATTGTTTTCTTCTTGGGTGCCTCCCTTTCTTCTCTTACCTTCATCTCCATCTCATGGGTTTTGAGATTACCGATGAAGCCGGAGAAGTCCATCTCCTCCCGATCGTTAAGCTCTTTGAGAGTAGTCGCCTTGACTTTCCAAACTTTGGGAAAAGCTCTAATGACCTTGCGAATCTTTTGGTCATTGTCGATCGCGTCACCTAAAGAAGATAAAGCATTAGTGATCTTGGTGAAACGAGTGAGCATGTCATCAATACTCTCACTTTCAAGCATATAAAAATTCTCATATTGAGAACGTAGCAAGTCAATCTTGGATCTCTTGACTTGTGACGTTCCCTCATGAGTCACAATTAAAACATTCCAAACTTCATATGCAGATTTACAGTTAATAATGCGTGAGAGGTCATCTTCATTAAGGGCTTGGGTTAAAGCATACTGAACCCTAGCATTAGCCTCATAGTCCTTGGTAGTGTCCTCGGACCATGATCTCTCATCGGTGAGAGGCTCTACAAATTATTTAGTTATGGCCCTAGCTACCCTAACTCCTAGGGACTTAAGGAAGAGGTTCATCTTGACCTTCCAAATGGGGAAGTTCAAGCCATCAAATTTAGGTGGGGACTTGATGCTAGAAAAATCAAGTGAAGCCATAGATGAATAGTAAAATGCACAAAATATGAAGAATGCAACAAATAGTATAGCCAATAACAAGGATCTCCCTAAGGTGGTTAAACCAAATACTAGGGTTAGGCTCTGATACCAATTGAAATCACCTAGAGGGGGGGTGAATAGGTGATGGCTATATGTAAATGGCACAAATGCGGAATTTAAAATTCAACTAACACAATTAGCTCAAATAAAAGACTTGCAATAAATGAAGCAATCAATAGTGCAAGAATTAAAGAGTTTAGAGTTTAGAGAGATTTGAGCAAACGCAAACACGCAGATATGTTTCCGAGGTTCGAGCCACGCTCTACGTCCCCGCCTTCACACTTGAAGGATTTCCACTATTGAAGATCCCACTGGATCACCAATACAAGGACACACTTGTCCTATCTCTCGTGATGCCGCAACACCACCCGGAGCACACTAGCTCGCCTTGAGGCCGATACCTCTACAACTTCACTCAAGAAGAAAATGATCACACTTGATCAAAAATTCGCTCACTTGCACAATCCTAGAACCAATATGTAGATGAGGAATTATGGGATTGTGTAGTGCAAAAGCTAGAGAGAAGTAGAGGTAAAGACTTCAAATGGGTGTCTAGAAATTTAGGGCTTTTGGAGAGAAAATCTTTTCTAAATGAAAGCCTTTTGAAAACTCGTAAATCTTTTGAAAATCTCTTGTAAAAATGTTCTTGATTGATTCTCTTATCATGTTGAAGTGACCTCCTATTTATAGGGGTCAAAAACAGCTCCAGAGATTCGTTGGGATCAAATCCCAAAAGAAAAACTGTCAGAAAATAGAGCTGTTGGAGTCTGCCAGGAGTTCTGACAGCAGCCGGTCGACCGCCAGCGGTCATATTTATGACCGTTGGGGGACTACGGTCGGAACAAACAGAGAGCACTGTAAGTGCTCCGGTCGACCGGAGCGGTCGGCCGACGTACACACACATGCACAGCGTGTCCGTCGGTCGACTCGGGCGGTCGACCGGTTTCTGTCAGTTCTGAAAAATCAGAACTTTCAGAAACCTGAAACCTGGGTTTTGGATTTTGGTCTTGGTTTGAATGTTTTGGACCTTGTAAAACATAGAGTATGAGCATATGTCATAACTCTATCATGTTAAAACATTTTAATAAATACCCTTTTGATAAAAGCTTGTTTTGTCCAAAAATTGTTTTTCCAAAACTTATTTCCAAAACATGTTAACTTTAAATCTAGATTGGACATAGAATATAAAACTCTTTTTGAAGTCATGAACCAAAGTAAAGTGTGTGTGTAAGTGGTAATCCCATAACTCTACTTCTAACATCTAGGTTTTGACAAAATATCTAAAATAAAAATCAAAATACAAATCTTGGAATTTCTTCATAGTCTTGATCTCGACTTGGTCTTTTCTTTAATATCTTGATTCCGAAGCTTCCTATTGTGCTTGGCTTGGGAATGCAAATCTTTTGGCGGCATCCAAACTTGTGAGTCTTGATTGTGGAGCCGTCAAATCAACCTGTTTAACCTGAAATTCTTTTAAACAAAACTTGTTAAATATATAACTAGATATGGTTTGTTATCATCAAAATATCCATCAAGATATAGGGCTAATGGCCTTTGGGCCAACACATATATGTGTATGCCATTGTAAATACAGAGTGATTATGAGATTCTCCTCATAATATTATGGATATGCGTGCAGCTATATAGTTTTTTCTGATCTGAGTTTTTCACGTAAAATTCTGATAGTTTTGATTGTGTATTTAATTTGTGTTCTTTCTTCTTCTCCAATTTGTTCCCCAACATGATGTGCCTCGAATATAATGCGACAGAAATTATAGGCTTTAAATTTTTAACTTTTTTTTTATAAAGAAAATTAAAATTAGTTGAGAGTTTTTTTTTTTTTAAAGAAGAAAACATAATCTGATCCTGGACCTGGAACCTTTCATCACTCAAACCTACGATTTTACAAATGAGCTCACATCACAAATGGAGGCTTGATATGCAATGACTATTGAGATTTCGATACGTACACTTTTAATGATCTAACAAATTCGTGGAATTTAAATATTTAAAATTTTATTGTAAAGGGGATTGACATTAGATGGGAGTTAGTTTTTTTTTTTTTTCCCTCCTTCCTTTTTCCTTTTAACAAAAGCCCGGCACTCCTTTTAACCCAACTTTGTGCCGTTACCACTTGGCCCCTACGTGAAAGAGGTACGATGTCCGTTGGACGAAATTTTTTTTGCTCACCGTGTTTTTTGTCACCGCGCCGCTCTGAGCCGTTAGCTCCGGTGGGCTCCTAGGTGAGACCTAGTGACTCCACCCGACTGAACGGCTCCCGAGTCACGGTGACGTTGTGATTGTATAAAACGGTGAGCAAAATGAGACTAGTGTTGGACATTGAGATACTGACAAACATACTTCGCGTAATCTGACAGAATTAGTGAAATTCAAATTTTAATTTCTTTTCATAAACAAAGAACTGAAGTCAGCTGCGAGTTCTTTTCTTCTTTGTTTTCCTCACAAAAATTGTACCCATATTAAATCTAGAACCTCTCATGAGTCCCATCATTAGAAAAGGTGGTGGCAAAAAATTCCAAAGCTAGGACCTGAGCCCAGAAACATTAAAAAAAAAAAAGTTAAAAATGAAGATAGAAAATCATAATCGCAAAGATCAGATGTTTGCGTGAAAAATCAGAGAATGAAAAAAAAAATCACGGAGAAAAGAGAGGATGTACTTATGTTTCAGAGAAGGATTACAGTGGTGCTGTTATAAGTGATCGAGAGTTCTATTGTTTTCCTCTTCTTTCTTCTTGGAAGAGAAGAAGTATTTATACAAGTCGAGATATGATGTCGAGGTTGCTAGTATCTCGGGTGATTGCAACCGTATGATTTTTGTGGTTATAACCGCATCCCACCTATAGATGTGGATCTGATTTGGTATTAATTGTTAATTTCCTAAAGTGCCCCTTTGTCGCAGTACAAATGTCATGATTTCGAGGGAGGCTGAAAAAATGGCCAGTACAGATGCCCTCACTCTTCCACTTCTCGGAGCTTGTGGACAGAAAGTCGGAGGAGTAGAATGAACTGCCTTTTTTCCAGTCTCGTCCAAATCTCGGACCTAGAAGTGACCAATCAGACCTCAGAGTGACCAGTCGGATCTCAGAGCGGTGACATCTTTCCATGTCAAATCTGTGTGGAGATTACTTAGCTTCGATAGATATTTCTCTGGAATAGCTGGTTGTCCCTGAGTGTTTGATTCGATGGAGGATCTGGAGTCTGAAGGGAACAAGTTGGACCACTGATGCTCTTCAGAGTAGTAGGGTTGGAGCCTGAAAGCATGGGAGTACCTAGAATGGTAGGGTGATATCCGATGGTTAGGATCATCCCACGGAGCGGCATGGTGGAGTGATGTCTTACACAAGGTCATCCTCGGAATGACTTCAGAAGTCCTGAGTGGGTAGCGACCCCTCTCATTAAGGATGCGACTCCAAGTGGTTTGGACTTCCCTTCAACGGAGCGAGCGAACATGGGATCTTCTACTCTAAGTGGAAGTATTCCCATCAACAGAGTGAAGGCCTCTGATTTCGAGCGGTTGGGATCTCAACAACGGAGTAGAGGTGTCCGATTCTGAATGGCTTGGATTTCCCATCAGAGTGGAAAGGCCGAGTAGGGGGTGAGACCCATCTCATTTGCGGTCATCTGAGTGGTTTGGATTTCCCGACAGCGGAGTAGAAGTGTTAGACTCTGAATGGTTTGGATTTCCCATCGAAGTGAAAAGGCCAATGAGGGAGTGAAACCCATCTCGTTGCAGTCTCCTCCGAGTGGTTTGAATTTCTCGACAGCGGAGCAGAGGTGCTCGACTCCGAATAGTTTGGATTTTTCATCGGAGTGGAAAGGCCGAGTAGGGGGTGAGACCCATCTCGTTGAGGTCTTCTCTGAGTGGTTTGGATTTCTTGACAGCGGAGTAGAGGTGTCCGACTTCGAATGGTTTGGATTTCATGTCGGAGTGAAAAAGCTGAGTAGGGGGTGAAACCCATCTCGTTGCAGTCTCCTCCGAGTGGTTTAGATTTCCCAACAGTGGAGTAAAGATGTCCGACTCCGAATGGCTTGGATTTCCCATCGGAGTGGAAAGGCCGAGAAGGGGGCGGAAACCCATCTCGTTGTGGTCTCCTCCGAGTGGTTTGGATTTTTCGACAGCGGAGAGGAACTCATCTTCCCGAGCAGACGAGCGGCTGAATTTAACCGGTATGGTGGTGGCTCCATCACCCCTTATTGAGAAGGCATGAGTGTGCCCTAACCAGACGGCTTAGATGCATCGACTTTGGGAGAGTGCATCTCGTAGGACAACTTTATCGCTTAGCAGCCATAGAGTAGGTGGAGGGCCTTAGAAGGCGACTTTTTCCCCCTCACCTACACCACGACAGAAGGGTCTTGGACAGGTGCGCCCCAAAGGGTGGCTTTGAAATCCTCTCCCCACACAGAGCAAGCGGGGGCCTCAGAAGACGGCTTTTTTCCCCTCATGATCCCGTGGATGGATGGCCTCAAAAGGTAAGGTTGGTGATGCAACTGTCAGGAGGTCCGGGTTGTATGTGATAAATAAATATGAGTTTGAAGAAGGAAACTCATAATTTATTTGAAATAATAAAGAATAAAACGAAACAAAGGTGGCAGGAGGTACTCCCTTGACAAAGAACTGATCTCAATCAATCACTTTATACCGGGAGCATGGTGGTTAGGTCTGGTTCGCAATCTGCTGGACTGTGGAGTTGTCGGCTGTCCTGACTCCGAGATGGCCCCAGGGTTCAGGACAAAATCTTTGAGGTGGCAGATGAGACTCTCCAGGTGCCTTCGAGGAGTGGAGTTGGATGAGCGTCGTTGGTTGCCCCTACAGGGCAGAGGACGCGGAGTTTTCGACTTCCAACCGACATTTAATAGCGACATTGTTGGTGATGGAAACAGGTTTAGCGCTGGAAGCAACCCCATTGTGAGTGGTAGCATGCTTCTTTGGAGGCATTTTGGCTAGAGAAATTATCAGGAGGGAAGGATGCTTTGAATGTGGGAGCAGATATTTCCACTCCAAAGAATGATGAAAGCACCCCAATGTTGCAGGCAGCCCAAAAACTGATGAAGGCACCCCCCCTAATTTTTTCAAAAATACGAAAATGCCCTCTTCTTCCTCCTCCTCCTCCTCTCCATCCTTCGCCGGCGAACCCCCGCCACCGCCCCCTTACCGGCGAACACCCCCTCCCCTCTTCTCCTCCTCCTCCCCCTTCCCCCGGCCCTGACCTCCTCCCCCTTCTCCCCCTCCCCATCTCTCGTACTCCGCCTCCCCCCTCCTCCCCCTCCAGCCTCCCTCCTCCCCCTCCCCGGCGTGCCCTAGCCCTCCCCCTTCCCCCTCCCTCTTCGGCCAAATCTGGCCTGTTCGGCCAGCTCTGGTCGAACAGGCCAGATCTGACCGTAGGGGGAGGGGGAGGCCGGGAATGGGGGGGAGGGGGAGGCCGGGGATGGGGGGAGGAGGAAGGGAGGGGGAGGAGAAAGAAGAAAAAGGGGTATTTTGAACTTTTCACTAAGGGTGAAAATGTCAAAAAAAAATAGCAAACTTGTAATAATTTGTAGGGTGCTTTCATCAATTTTTTTTTGGAGGGGGGGGGGGGGGGATAACCGCTCCCTTTGAGTGTTTACACATAGATCTTAAAGGAAGCACCAATTTGTAGTGGCAAAAAAAATTCAAAAACAGTACCTCCACCCACAGACATAAAAAGAAGAAAAGGTGAAAATAAAAGGAGAGAATCACAATCGCAAAGACAAATTTTTTACGTGAAAAAAACCTGAAAATGGGAAAAATACACGGGAGAAGAGAGGATACACTAATCTTTCAGAGAAGGATTACAGTGATGTTGTTATAAGTGATCGGGAGTTTTACTGTTTTTCTCCTCTTTCTCTTTAGAGGAGAAGGGGTATTTATACAAGTCGATGGACGATGTCGAGATTGGTAGTATCTCGGGTGGTTGTTACCGTACGTTTTTTGTAGTTATAATCGTCTCTCAGCTGTAGATGTTGATCCGATTTAATAAAATAGTTGTTAATTTTCTAAAGTGCCCCTCTGTCGCGGGACAAGTGCCGTGTTTTGAGGGACACTGAAAAATGGCCACTACAGAAAGAAAAGCAAGTTGAGTGATTAGCTAGTAACTAGTCATGTCTTCACATCCGGAAATGTGGTGTTAGGGATGATGAGAATATTGATCCCATTGCAAACAGATTGACAATCTAAATGACAAACAGGAATGAAATAATTCCATCTTTTCAGAGATTTATGTTCTATTTCTTTTAAAAGGGTTTTGGAATCTGAAAGTTATGACTGGCTTTTGAAGTTTTGGAGTTGAATTTGAGCATGTTAAAAGAAAAAGAAAAATATAATATAGATTTGCCTTGTTGAACCTTTCAAGATTGTAGCAAATCCCTCGCTGATCATGAATAAGTGCTATTTGGAAAGAAACAAACATAGATAGCTATGGTGTGGGTTATTTGGACTGAGCAGAATAATAGAATATTTAATCACAGAGCTATGTCTTTTATTGATCTATTTGATTCTATCTTATTTTTTGTTGAATTTTGGGCTGGTCCTCTTTCTCTTCCTAAGAAGCGTAAGGTGGACACAGGTTTGCTTACATATGCGCGGAAGAAATGCCAGGGTTCTTCTGATAGTTTGAGGGCGTGTGCGATTTCTTTGAATACTGCTCTGGTGCCTGTTAATGGAGGTGGACTTGTAGCAGGTTGTGGTGGTCTTGATGGTGATCTGGTTGTGTAGCAATGTGTAGGCATTTTTGTTAGTCATGTTAGATTTATGTTGTTTTTTGGCCTTCTGGAACTTAGTTATGTCCAGTTACTATTGGTTGGTTTGGGTGCCTTGAATGTTGTCTTTAGGAAACTCTTTAGGCTTTGATTGCTTAGTTTGTATTAAACTTTATATTTCTATTATATATGTGTGCGCGCGCGCTCCATGGCTGGAGCTTTTTGCTCCATCCTATATTAAAAAAAAATAATAAAATTGCAAATTAACTAGCTGGGTTAACTTCCTGATTCAATTGCAAATTATCAGGATCATCAATGAAGCATGTATAGTCTAGTTTACATTCTCATACAATTACTTCCAAGATATCAGTTTATGTGTAATCAGGGTGGCAAACTAACTAGCTGGGTTAACTTCCTGATTCAATTGCAAATTAGGAGCTTCTGAAAAACATCTGATAAATAAAATTGGTAGGTAAATTTAGAGCAGTAAAAGCTAACATAGGCATTGTGCAATTTTTTTTGAAATTATGCTAGAGTAACCGCATGAACATAATTTATTTCAATCAGACCAACCCATATCTCTGAAATATTGATCTCTCATTAGCACCATGCCTACATGTTATTCTCAAAGAGATGCATGTAGGATATGCAGTTTATTACATATAACAAGAATGCCGAGGGCTACAGAAACTCAAGAATTTAACCCCATACATCCATATTGATTCTGATTCATGTATGTGTCTAAAAAGCAAACTATACGTATTTATCTGCATAACACCCAGAAATGAGGGCTGTGTGATTACAAAACAGATGGGACATCAAAAATATGTATCCACTTGACAATACCTTCCAATTTTCTCAGGAACTGACGTGTATTGTTACATATAGTACATGACACAGATTGTAAGTCCTCATGAAAGGGTAATGAAATGTTCCAAGGAACTAACCAAGCTCGGTGGCCAATGTTTTGTTTCTTTTACATAAGAAAGATCGGTATAGTGAGGGTCTAAAAGAGTTGCAATGGTGAACTGGTTCTCGGCCAGAAGTAGAGCGTGCTTGTCCACATACAATGCTGCAGCAAGTGCCGCATGAACCTCTGCAGCAAAACTCTTCTAATAAACAAAATTTTCATGTCATAATCTGCAGTACTAAAACCCTATGCGCATATGAAATTTTACCTGGGTATCCCTTTAGAGATATGGACACATCTTCCATCTCCGCGATTGATTCATCTCGATCACCAATCTCATACAACACCAGTGCTCTTCCTACTCTGGCATAATCTGAGAATGCAAAGTCCTTGTAGTCATTAACAACCTGCAGGGGATAAAAATTGTCAGGCAATTTTTTTTTTTTTTTTTTTTTTTTTTTTTTTTTTTTTTTTTGGTTGAGTTTTACATCTGCATATTAATCGAGTACCCGAGTGAAGTAGTCCAGTGCCTGGGTGAACTCTCCCCTGGCCTGTAACTCTCTCCCCACATCGAGCAACCTCACGGCTTCTGAAACACGGCGAGAGAGCTCATCACTTGCTCTCTTCTCAGGCACTGTGACCGGATCAAATATGGTCTCCTCGGCAGCGAAAGCAATGGAATTGGGAGAGATGATGAAAGTTGAGAGGGGGAGTGAGAGCAGCAGCAGGCTCCTCCTGCTGCTTTTGATGGATGGGCTTCGGATTGTATTTGCAATTAGCCGAATTCGCGGCCTGAGGCTGAAAAGACGAGAGAGGAGAGGAGGGGGAGGAACTCTGAAAGCACTCATCGCATTGGCTTTTGCTTGCTTATGGACCATGCTCTTGTTTCCTGGTTAAGATCAGAACATGGGTGGCTCACAGCGGCTGGTCACTTGTCAACTAGTCAGATTTTTTAGAAGGATGCCAGAAGAAGTTCCCACAAGAAACTTAAGTTGGAAAAGGAAGAAATATGACCAAATGCATAAATTATTCATAATTCGATAACAGTTTCATTTTACTTCCAATCTAGCTGGAAAAAGCATTTTGTGATAATATGTTAGCAACTTATTTGGAAGTGTGGAAAGAAACTACATCTGTAAGACTAATTTTCTTGTGACATCCGATGTGCTTTTCTTTTCCTGAGAGAAGACAGCCGATTTGCTGAAAATGGGAAAAAAAATAGACCGCCTTGGAAGCTCAGTATATTGAAAGACTTCACCAGCATAAACTGCAGAAAGCAGAATGTGAACATACATTGCGCTTGAGAAACCGAGACAGAAGTTTGTGATCACTGAAAGAATACTCAGAAATCTAGACCCAACGCTTTATGTAATTCAGTATATAGCTTCAATAAACAAACTATACGTATACATCACAAAAGAATGAATCACCACCCCCTCCAACTTCACCAGCTCCGATCACCGTTATTTTTTTGTCAGGGATAAAATACACCATCATACATTCAGAGCCAAGCAAACGTCCACCAAGAGCCCCCAGTAGTCAACAGCAGCTACTAGCTGGAGCATCAGCGTCCTGCGTTGGATTCTGCTTAAAGATGTTCTTCTTCACGCCTGTTGACCCGTCAGCCAGCAGGCTTGGTGTTTCCAAGATCTGTTTGGGCATCACAATGATGTTAATAAAAATCAAGTTAATATCACATAGCCAACCAGCAGTTCATTGAGAAAATAAGTGATAAACAAAAAGGAACTAACAAATTACCAAAGGTAACAAGCAATATTAGTAACAAGAGACAACATTTTCTTTTCAATGCTATGGAGAATAGCAATTAGAAAAGAATTAATTTACAGGTTAGCTTGTAAATTGTCCAAAATTATAAAAAAAAAAAAAAGCCCGTCATACCATTAGCCTTATCGGACAAGGATTTTGGGAAAGATGAGCTGTGTAAATTGAATCATTTAATTAGTTAGGTATTAACAAGTTGATTTGGAATTATCATTCTTATAGAAATTGTGAAGATTGATTGATTCACTTGCCGGGATAGCAATCTTTTTCTGGTGTAAGAGGCGAGCAGATTTCTCTCAGTAGTTATTTTAAAATATATTTGTATGAGGGGAAAAAAATTGATTACAAAAATGTAATTTATTACTAGTGCTATTAAACCCGTGTAACATTAACGAAATAGACATGATGTTACTTAATATATTTATTATAAATGTGCAAAGTTATTTTGATTTACAGTTTCATTATATCATATTTACTTAAGCGGCACTAGTGAATGTTTATAGCATGCAAGGTTTAATATATTACATTAGATAAATATAGATCTTATGTAGTATTATAATTGTTTATTAAAAATAACATTAAATGTAAGTGTTTAGCCTTAAGAAATTTTTGCGAATTGAAAAAAAAAAAGAGTAAGTTTTATGAATTGAAACAAATGAGAAGCTCAATTTTTTGATATCTCATAAAACCCTCACAAGTTCATTCTGAAGTGAAATGAAGTGGAGGTGACATAAGCATGTCGTATGCTATTTTACTGTATTGACAACTAGCATTTGGGAAAATAAGGAGCATTCATGCAAGTGAGTAGCCTTCGGATAACTTATGGCAGATTAGGTACACTCTTTTCGGGTGACTTTTCAATGACTTGTGTGCATTTTCATGCTACTGGACCATATTTGTAGTCATAGTATAACGGAGGAGGCAAAATTTTGTGAAATATAATATGAACTGATCAATTTTCTTAGAAAATTCTCAATTTTCTCAGAAAATTCTAAATGTTGCTACTCAAGATACAAGATAGAATTTTTTTTCTTTCCAAATTTTGAATTGTAAACAAGTTCCTCAATACATTATTGTGATTCTTTGAAAATGATGATACTTCTTACTCTGTGAAGGATATAGAAACAAGATAAATTTATATACTTATTTGTGTTTTGGTTGGTACATTGCAAAGATTTATTTATCTCAAATGACTCATGACAATTATTTTAAAATTAGATATGTACAGAATCACTAATAATTCTAGTATCTCTTCTATTTTTATTGATAAAGCCATGATTCAAAATCTCGGTATTGGTCAATGATTTTTAATATCAATATTGGAGCAATATTAATCGTCAATATCAGCAATTTCGGTCGTATCGGCAATATAGGCCACGACATATGCTGATATTACAGGGGGTTAATATCGTTCGTGTACCTCAAATTCCGATACGATATTGTCGATATGTATCGGAATCAGCTTGAAACCATGAATAAAACTTTTCTGATCCACTAAGAACAGAGCGAGTAATTTATCCTTTCATTTTCTAGCCCTTTCAAATACAAAATAGTATGCAAGGGTCCAACTCAAGGAATTTAGATAGAGCAGAGGAGCGTGCTTTGTAGATGTTGCAATTCTGGAGATATTTTTTATCACCATATTAATTATATTATTCAGCTATTAGATGAGAACTTTAAATGTCTTTGAAACTTTTAGTTACATTATCCTAGTGTATTAGACTCCAAGGATGTATTCAATGCTAAAAATAATCTAGGACTACTTGCATAGGAAGATATATATTTTTTAGTACATTGAACTTTCCTATGTTATTGAAGTGCACAACCACCTTAGCATGTGTGTGAGATTTTTCTCACGCATGTGTTTACCATTGTCATGAACCTAATCAGTGTTGATGGGTTAGGGGCATGAAGAGAACCTATCTTTCCATAATTAAATGCATTTTTAATCCAACATGGAAAAAAATATTAAATCAGAAATAGTGTCCAACCCAAAAGGTAGTGGGTTTTAAGAGAGGAGGATTTCTGATAGTTAACTCCTTCAATATGGTGATTAGCCTTCGTTAATCCATCACTGCTTGTTATTCAAATAAAAAGTTGGTTATAAATGGCAAAGTGGCAGATTTCTCTAAATAATGTGATCGCATATGTACATTTTTCGCCGATCAACATACACAGCCAAGAGATGGATGAATACCCATCCTCTAATTAAGATAGTTGTATGGTGTTAGAAAATTACAACAAGAATATCAGCAAATAACTAACCACTGTTGCTTTCAAATAGTGGTCTTGTTGGTAGGCATGTCTAGAATCCTAAATAAAGTGGTACTGCCTGATATTCAGGAAGGGGGAAATCAATTTTTATCCTGTTTTCAAATAAAGTGGTATTGCCTGATACCCAGTTGAACCCAGGAAAAAGGACGCACTGGAACAGAGGTGTAAAGAACCAAAAGATGGGGAAAATCCTAGCATCTGACCAGGGAGAAAACCAGATTTAAGGCAGTTGCACTCATCAGAATATAAATGTCAGTATAAGCAAATTTCTATCCTGATACAAGTACTGTAACATTTGCATTGTGCATACCTTTAAAACAAGCTCCTCAAAGCATTTTTCTACATTTACTCGAGTTCTCGCACTACACTCCACGAACAGACATCCATATTGCCTAGCAAAATCAACACCCTCTTTCTTTGTGACAGCTCTACTGCTTTCCTGGAAATGCAAACAGATAAAACGTTGACACATTATTATGAAAATGCAGTAAAGCAATCAATGGCAAGCAATAAGAACTTTAGCAGTGACACATCAACTTTGAGATAATTCATGACCAGTGATGTGCATTATTCTCTCAGTGGAAAAAAAAAATCAAATAAACCAATGGTAAATCCTAGAATTACCTTGTCAACTTTGTTTCCAACAAGCATCTTGATGCAGTCTTGATTGGTTGAATACAATTCTATCTCCCTGGCCCATACATCAGCAAGATTTGTAAATGTGTCTCTTCTTGTTACGTCGTAAACTGTATGTTAAAGAAAAAAATCACTCAACAACTCAGATTAATGAATTTAGTTTTGATAAGAAAATCATGAAAACTTCATAAAGCTAAAAGAAAGGCTAAAAAACCCGACACCTTGCTACACAGCCTCGTGACCAGCACACTAATGCCACTGACATAATATTTTTCTTCATTGGAAGAGGCCTCTGCCAAGCATTCCATTACCTCCCCTAAAAACAAGTTGCCCGTTTCACCAAAATAACTCAAAATCAATCCCTCTATTTTGTTTGTTCTAAAGGATCATAACATAAGACACATGATCCAACCCACTAACAAGGCATACATTAATCTGCAGATTCACCACCATACAAGTAATTGAATCCACCTCTAGATTGACTTACAAATGCATGGTGCCACTCAGATTGGACCTCATTTTAAATCAGTATAAATGTGAAAGGTCAAATCTGTGCATTCTATGCTACTCCCAACATTTTAGAAAATTAGTAATTTTATGTTAATTTTAGTTAGAGAAGTCATTTTGTTTTCTTTTGGTGCTGGTATTGAGTTTTTTTTTTTTTGTGCATACAAGGAAATAATAAGATTTCTAGATACACTTTCCAGAAGTCAAAATGCACATTGCTCCTGAATTGCTAGTACAGAAATATTTTGATTGAAATGGCTGAAGGAGTTGTTTTATCCTTACTTTTAAAAATTCTAAAATAAGAATCTGGAAATTGAATCTAAAAATTGTCATCATAAAACTTCATTTTAGCTTTTATGATGCATGAGCCAACAAAACAATTAATGCATTCGCCCAAATCTAAAAGCAGAAAAATTGCTAAAGTTGTTAATACTTCTCCAAAGATCTAATGAGAAATTCGTGGTCCAACTGCCACTTGTTGGAGCATCTCCCTTTGACTGCAACATATCAAGTTAAACAGGAAGGATTTCATATCCAATTGGATAAATGGACCAACACTTCAGCACCTACTTGAATAAATAAGTCTTAGAAAACTGGGAGTAAGCTAAAAACACTACCAAAGGGAATCAACCTAACATGGATCCCTTGACCATGTGGCAGAAACCCACCGCAACATCTTTATTGCACTGTTGCTATTTTTTAGTAGGCTAAGGGGGGAAAGAGGAACAGAATCGTACCTTTCAACTGTTATATTATCTTACCAACACACTAAGATCAGTGTATCCTCTACCCAAGCCTCTCTCTCTCTCTCTCTCTCTCTCTCTCTCTCACGCACGCACGCGAGTGCGCGCACTCTTACTCTCCACACACACACACTCTTCTTCAACTGCTTTTTTATCTTCAGTACAGTGGCCAGTTCAATTCCATAACAAGCTTATGTTCAATCAAGTGTGCTTGGCCCCATAACACACTCCTGAATTTACCTCATTATTTTCCTCTACCATGCTTGTTTAGGGATGTAGCAGTATTTACCAGCAATGTCTAAATTTTTGTTGGTTTTCTCACCATACTAAACCTCATAACTATCGTGAGATATTTAACAAAAGTTTACCTACCAAATAATCACACCAAATGTACTAATGTGACCATGCACATAAAGTTCAAGAAAATACCATGATAAACAGGTAAATGCTTATATTTATTTCTGATATTTGAGTTAACATACCAAGAGATAACAGAGATCTTCGGGGAATGAAGAATGCTGCTTGAACTCGAAAGCTCAAGCATGTAGTTGGTAAACAGGGACAACTTCCATAATACTAATTTCAGCCATTCTAAACTTTTTATCTCCCACTGGTAATTTTAAGTTATGAAGGTGATACAACACAATGCTGACAATGTATAGGCAAAACATTATATAATTGATGTAATTGCTAAAGTTACACAGGAAAGTATTCCATGTCATAACCATACTACAAGAACTTCCTTGCAATTGTGAGTATGAAAACATAAACACAAGTATCTCATATCATCAAAACAAAGAAGATAAAGTTGTGGCTACTTGGAAAATAGACGCCTTTGTATTGACGAATAAAAGCAATAGAACAATGTTGACAAATAACGTACCCTTCTAATTGAAAAGGGAAAAAGATGTTCAAGAATAAAACTAGCATACCCATTACGACGCCCTGTGCTCCTCTATAATATGAGCTTGTTAATGTTCTGAATCTCTCCTGTCCGGCTGCACAATGAGGTAATATTCTATGTAACATCCTTCATTATTTACACTTTTGAATAGGACATGACTTCATAAAAATTCAAGTAGGTATCACTAAGGGAAACAAATTGATGAATTAATGGAGCAGTTTCATCAGTATCTCTTAAAAAGATGAATAAAGAGATACTATATCAATATCACACAAAAAACAGGGACAAAAGTTTCATACTTGAAGTGATAACATGATGTGTATGTGTGCGGGCGCGTGCATGTTTACTAGTGGTTTCCTGCTAAAAAAAATCTTAAGAAGAAAATAGTGTATTAAATTAGCACGTGTGTGCATATGATTTCTTCTCAAGACCAACAGACAAAAAAATTATGGATAATAAAAGAGGGTGCAAAATAATAAACCTTGATTGAATTTATGTTCCCAGTCTTTTTGGTTTGAGATGGTTGAAGAAAATTCTTAGGGATTTGACATGCAGGATTCGAAAAATCTTTCCTCTACACAATGAAGTGGTTCACATATTAGTCAGGCAGGTGATAATCCCATGCTACTTGAGTTGGGTCTTTAGTGAGGGTCATACTGTCAGCATTGTTACTCTTTAAGTAGGCTGCTTTGATCCGTGGACACTTCATTTTGTTTTCCGGGTAGTGACCAGTGCAAGACAACTGACGAATCATGGTATCATAAGCATGTAAATCTTTTAACTATTAGATTAGGCATCCAATTCTAATAGTCTCAGGAGAAAGGTACCATTATGCGCAGAAAGAAAAATCTAAAAGAAAGTTTAAAAAAAACATTATAAAGAAAATGAGGATAAATAAGGAAGGATTGTTATATCCAGCTCCAAAATCTCATGGGGAAATGCGAACAGATTACTACCTGTGTCCCAGATTGCGAGTTTCAACCTTTTCCCTCCCATCGTAACCATCTTAACCTTAAAGTCAACACCTGCATGAATGTAGTTCAGTGTTAGATAAGGCATCAATAGAAGTATAGCCTTGAGAAACTTATACGAAAGGCATCTTATTGAGTTGTAAGAAGTACATGACAAGATTTACTAGCTCCAGAGAAGATTAGACTCATAATTTCTATTTTGCACAAACAAATGACTCAAATAAGTATCCTCCATGTGCTAACATGATGTGTTTGGTTAATTTACTAGGCCTCAAGGTTATTGATATCAAATGCATTAAGAGAAGTGCACAAATATTGTAACACAGTCATGGAGTTCCCTGCTATCTGATGCTTAGCAATTTTGGGCTACTTGCACACAACCGTGGAAACTTGGATAGGCAATAGTATGACCTAGAGAACTTGTTTGACTTGTATACATGATAGATTAAGCTATTTATATGTTAACTTTTATCTCTATGTAACAAAGGTGGTTTTTGAAAGTAGAATATAAAATAACATGTCTAACATAGATAGGAAGAAGAAAAGGTGGTTGATATATCCAATATGGGGAAGGTCCACAAAGGCATCAAGGGATTGAATTACATTGAATTGGTCCGGTAGAAATCAAAAATTTCTAAGTATAAATGGGCCAAAGAGGAATTCTTTTCTTAGTGTGTATTGATTGTATTGATTTCTTTATACTTCTTTCTGGATCTTGTTTTGTGACAAATGATAGGGTGTACACTTGATAGACATTTGCTAGCAAATACAAGTGATAAATGTACAGATACTTCCTCACCCGTCTTCTTAATTTTTCAGGATGTCCTATATTTCCCTGCCAGTGTTGAATCCATCTCTTCCTATTTTGCATTTTATTTATCATAGTGTAAGATAACCTCAATCATGGTTTGTGAAAAAGAAATAAGATCTTTTATTTCCGCTGAAAGTGCCTCATCATCAATTCACAGTTTCCTTAATCTGTTATACCTTATTATTGAGACAACTAGTTAGATAGGAATTGTTTCATCAAAAGGTAACCGCTAGTAGCCAGTTGACCCTCATGTGACATCTTACTTGACATCTTGAGTATTCACTAGCCTTTAGATACTATGGGCAAAAGAATAAAGTGTACAACCAAGTAATATTCTTTTTCTATAATCAAGCTTTGAGGTTATTAGCTCCCATTAGTGTATCCATTATCAAGAAACTTAGCATTTCTTAGCTTAAACATCAGCATAGAGTAAGAGGACATAGAATTGCCTTTGGATCCAAATTTTTCTAACATGAGTCATATATGAGAACACAGAATAAAGTCTATTATTTTCTACCTTAAGTTCCAACATTGAGCAAGAGGACATATAAGTATAGAACCAATAGAACAACTGGTTATCTTAGGGTTACAACTTGTTACTTTCTAGGGTGTTAGCTTTTAGGTTAGTCCACCTATGGAAGACCACTAATATATTACATGCATGAGATTGGTTTCACTTATCAAATTACTATTGATGGGAGAAGTGTGCCCCACTTACATATGAAGAGATCTATGAAATACTGTTGAATAATTACTCTATCTGTATCCTATCAGTGCATCCCTAATGAAATTACCTAGTAAGCGCCCTCCTCATCCCAAATCAGTTTTCAAAAAAATACCTCACTGTGGATCGGCTACAACCTTGCCATTGATCAAAGATTAATTCTGTTCTCCTTTTATTGTTGATTTTAGTGCTACATTGGCATTAACAACTAGAATAGCGAAAGTCCATATATGCAATATACCACATACCACTGGAAAGAATACTGCTTCCCATAGCCAAAACTGAATATTCTAAAATTCTACTAATCACCGGCATTATATTTACACAACTTGCAACTAAATAGTAAAACATTACAATATCAATTTATTAGCCTCCAATCCCATTCTTTTCTCTTTCAATTGCACAAATCTATCAACTTTATATTCAACTCCAATCATAGAAGATCTCTAAAAATGCAAGAAACTAATCAGAAAACGCACCAATGGTAGGGGAAAGCTCTTCGAAGGTTTCAGAAGTGAAGCTCAACAAGAGACTGCTCTTCCCCACTCCCGAATCCCCAATCAGAAGCAACTTGAACAAGTAATCGAACTCTGATTGGCTCGTAGAAGACATATTTATCGAATTATCCTAAAATTAAGAGAAAACCCCCAAAAAATATAGGAAAAGAAAAGAGGAAAAAGAGGCATTTTAGAAATCTTAAGAAAATGGATTTACCTGAGAGATGGAACTCGAATTGGACGGAGAAGCAATTTGGATCTAGGGTTTTGATTGTTGAAGCTGATCCCTAATTGCAAACAGGTCACAATTCACACGAAAAGGGGAAATGGTGGGAGATGGGCAGTTACGTATTTACCGCGACGAAAATGTAAATATGTAATTGTCGGAGCATGTATGAAAAGTTTATATTGGTATATATTTTACGTTATATATATAATTACGTTTTTAAGAAATTACTTGTTTCAATTTTCACCGCGTATTTTTTTTTTTTTTTTCTTGTGATCTCTTTATTCTTTAATTTCTTTTTTCCTTATTTAGTGGACTTCCTTTCACACTTTTCTAATATGTCTCCCGTCGTATAGTAATTTTCTCTTTTATTTTCAAGCACTTAATTTGCTCCATTTTTTTTATTATGCGGACATAATAACTCAACTTTTAAGGAATTCTTAATGATTGGCCAACAACCTGTGTCGGTTCACTCACTAACTTAAGTTTCAAATATACCTCTTTTCTAATTTTGATTTGTTTGCAAAAGTTTCAGTTAGAAAGCAACTATTTGCTCTGTCAAATACAGAACACATAACTTTTCAATACTTCTGCGTTTGAGTGAGAGAAAAGTAAAAGGAAAAGAGGTTCAGAAGGCTAGCAAATAATGTAAGAAAATCATGTCAAAAACATTATAGCCGTCAGCTTTTTCTAGAAAAATTCCTTTGTGGCGCCCGCCGCAGCTTTTCCTAAAAAAATTCTCAACCAAACACACCCTTGAGACATCTCCAGAGATTTATTTGGTTTACCTATCTTGCACGTCACCTAGTTTACTGTTTCTTTTTTGTCCCATAACAATTTATAAGATCCAAAGTGAGAAAATTGATGGTGTGAGACGTAAAAGGGAGGAGAAATAAATTGTTGCAAATACGATAGAAGAACAGAAAGAGAGAGAGAGAGAGAGAGAGAGAGAGAGAGAGAGAGAGAGTTTTGGGGGAAAATCTTGTCTATTTTTTTGATATTTTTTTTGGTTAAAATTTGAGATTAGCTCCTGAATGAAACAAAGAAATAAAGACATGTTAAAGGTCCTATCCATCTTCTGCATTGTTTCTTAAAATTGAAAATTAGTTTTTACTTATCAATTTCAACATTTTTTTTTCTGTTTTTCCTCCGCTGCCTGTTGATCTTTTCCCACTGCCTGTTGATTTTTTCTTTGGATGTTTTCATATTTCCATTTTCTTTAAGAGTTATGGGTTATAATAACGTGAGAGTAAACATTTTATGTGAGAAATGTTGGAATTGAAGAATATAAAAGTGAATCTTTAAATTGAATTACGGCAAGATCCGTGATCAAATCAATTGGATGATGGTTGGAGTGTGTTCTCCTTCCATTGGGATGAACGTGGTATATTCACATGTTCAATTCCGACTTCGAATGAGTGAGATGTTCAAATCTAAAGATTGCCTAATTCAAAGTCAAAATGGGACTAAAGGTAGCTAAAAGCATTTAGTCCCACATTGGCCGTGGGATGGAAGTTCATGGTGTTTTAATAGAGAAATTTGAGAACAAAGGGCGTGCCCTTTGGGTACTTGGAGTTTTCGCGCGCGATTGGGAGGGAACTATGCCCGGCGGCGGCGGCCGGCCGGCCCGGGTTCGGGTTCGGATTCCCTACCCTGCCTAATTCTTTTTGAATTAGGTCTCACGAGTATGGGTTGCGAGCATACCCGAACCAGACCCGCTCCGCACCGGATCCAAACCGCTTCAGTTGGACAGCCAACAGTTGTGACTGTTGGGTGCGTCAGTTGGATAGCCAAATCACGTTGGGTTAGGACCCGTTGGCCCCTCCTGGAGCATCAGAAAATCTCTTCTCTCTCTATACGTTCTGAACTGCTTCGTTGGGTTAGGACCCGTTGGCCCCTCCTGGAGCGCTATAAATAGCGCTCCGGATTCTCAATTAAAACACACCAAATCAGAAAATCTCTGCTTCGTTGGGTTAGGACCCGTTGGCCCCTCCTGGAGCGCTATAAATAGCACCAAATCAGAAAATCTCTTCTCTCTCTATACGTTCTGAACTGCTTCGTTGGGTTAGGACTCGTTGGCCCCTCCTGGAGCGCTATAAATAGCGCTCCGGATTCTCAATTAAAACACACCAAATCAGAAAATCTCTTCTCTCTCTATACGGTTAGGACCCGTTGGCCCCTCCCTGTAGCGCTATAAATAGCACCAAATCAGAAAATCTCTTCTCTCTCTATACGTTCTGAACTGCTTCGTTGGGTTAGGACCCGTTGGCCCCTCCTGGAGCGCTATAAATAGCACCAAATCAGAAAATCTCTTCTCTCTCTATACGTTCTGAACTGCTTCGTTGGGTTAGGACCGTTGGCCCCTCCTGGAGCGCTATAAATAGCGCTCCGGATTCTCAATTAAAACACACCAAATCAGAAAATCTCTTCTCTCTCTATACGTTCTGAACTGCTTCGTTGGGTTAGGACCCGTTGGCCCCTCCTGGAGCGCTATAAATAGCACCAAATCAGAAAACCTCTTCTCTCTCTATACGTTCTGAACTGCTTCGTTGGGTTAGGACCCGTTGACCCCTCCTGGAGCGCTATAAATAGCGCTCCGGATTCTCAATTAAAACACACCAAATCAGAAAATCTCTTCTCTCTCTATACGTTCTGAACTGCTTCGTTGGGTTAGGACCCGTTGGCCCCTCCTGGAGCGCTATAAATAGCACCAAATCAGAAAATCTCTTCTCTCTCTATACGTTCTGAACTGCTTCGTTGGGTTAGGACCCGTTGGCCCCTCCTGGAGTGCTATAAATAGCGCTCCGGATTCTCAATTAAAACACACCAAATCAGAAAATCTCTTCTCTCTATACGTTCTGAACTGCTTCGTTGGGTTAGGACCCGTTGGCCCCTCCTGGAGCGCTATAAATAGCACCAAATCAGAAAATCTCTTCTCTCTCTATACGTTCTTAACTGCTTCGTTGGGTTAGGACCCGTTGGCCCCTCCTGGAGCGCTATAAATAGCGCTCCGGATTCTCAATTAAAACACATCAAATCAGAAAATCTCTTCTCTCTCTATACGTTCTGAACTGCTTCGTTGGGTTAGGACCCGTTGGCCCCTCCTGGAGCGCTATAAATAGCGCTCCGGATTCTCAATTAAAACACACCAAATCAGAAAATCTCTTCTCTCTCTATATGTTCTGAACTGCGAAGTGAGTTAGGACCCGTTGGCCCCTCCTGGAGCGCTATAAATAGCGCTCCGGATTCTCAATTAAAACACACCAAATCAGAAAATCTCTTCTCTCTCTATACGTTCTGAACTGCGAAGTGAGTTAGGACCCCGTTGGCCCCTCCTGGAGCGCTATAAATAGCGCTCCGGATTCTCAATTAAAACACACCAAATCAGAAAATCTCTTCTCTCTCTATACGTTCTGAACTGCGAAGTGAGTTAGGACCCGTTGGCCTCTCCTGGAGCGCTATAAATAGCGCTCCGGATTCTCAATTAAAACACACCAAATCAGAAAATCTCTTCTCTCTCTATACGTTCTGAACTGCGAAGTGAGTTAGGACCCGTTGGCCCCTTCTGGAGCGCTATAAATAGCGCTCCGGATTCTCAATTAAAACACACCAAATCAGAAAATCTCTTCTCTCTCTATACGTTCTGAACTGCGAAGTGAGTTAGGACCCGTTGGCCCCTCCTGGAGCGCTATAAATAGCGCTCCGGATTCTCAATTAAAACACACAAAATCAGAAAATCTCTTCACTCTCTATACGTTCTGAACTGCGAAGTGAGTTAGGACCCGTTGGCCCCTCCTGGAGCGCTATAAATAGCGCTCCGGATTCTCAATTAAAACACACCAAATCAGAAAATCTCTTCTCTCTTTATACGTTCTGAACTGCGAAGTGAGTTACTGCGTTCTGAACTGGGAAGTGGAGTTCTGAAGCAACTTCCAGCGAGAAGTGGGAAAGTCAGTTTCCGAAGCGACTTCCAAAGAAGATTCTGCAAAATTCGTTCTGAAAGAGGGCTCAGAAAATTCAACAGATTCTTGAAATAGAATTGTTGTCTGAATCTGGGACTTCTGAAGAAGAATATTCTTCAACCTTCCTTTGTCTTCTACAGTGGGTGCTCCTCCAAAGTAAAAGCAAATATTCATCCGAAATTTGTCTTTGTCCCGCTGCTTCAACGATCCTGTGAAGGTACTGGTTAACTACGGTTCGACGTACGGTGATTTGGTAGTGCTATCCAAATACCGTGAAGGAGTGTTGTATCTTGGGAGACCAGCGTCAATAACCCGTTAGCACCAGTGCGGGGGACGTAATTGTCTTAAGGAGATTCACTATAAGCGTACCTCACTCCAAGTACTGTATAAGTGAATTAATTTCTTTATACAGGGGATATACTGATATTCAGTATATCGAGACTGATTTAGATTCAGTCTAGTTGGTATTTAACCAAGGAAGAAAATTGAAAGGTGGTTCTTAAATTAAGGAACGTTCTATTGAACGAAAAACCTCCCACCTGATATTTGCCGACCTGGCCAATTAGATTGTTAATATTTCAGTGATCTTGAATAGTTGTCAGATTGATTCCTGTTAAGAAGAAACCAACAATCTTAAGACAATTAGTACTATTAAAGTTTCTTACTTCTGTTCTGCTTGAACTTGCAGAAAATGTCTGAGACTAATCAAGATAGTACTAGTAAGGCACCAAACATGCAGTTATAAGCTTTGATGTCAACTCCACTTCCTAACCCGAAGCCGGAGAAGTCAGGAAAATTTGACGGCACAGAATTCCAGAGGTGGCAACAGAAGATGCTCTTCTACTTGACCACTCTTCATCTAACCAGATTCCTGCAAGAAGATCCATCAGAGCCCGCAACTGATGCATGGACTCAATGTGACTTCCTTTGCCGAATTATATATTAAATGGACTGGATGACTCTCTTTACAATGTCTACAGTCCTATCACAACGGCAAAGAAGTTATGGGCCAGTCTTGACAAGAAGTACAAGACTGCGGATGCTGGTACCAAGAAGTTCGTCGTAGGACGATTTCTGGAGTACAAAATGGTGGACAGTAAGACTGTAATCAGTCAGGTGCAAGAGTTCCAACTTATCTTGCACGAGATAGAAGCCGAAGGTATGATCCTACCTGAAACATTTCAGGTTGCTACTATCGTGGAGAAACTCCCACCTGCATGGAGAGATTTTAAGAACTACCTGAAGCACAAGCGAAAGGAGTTGAAGTTGGAAGATCTCATTGTGAGGCTTCGAATCGAGGAGGACAACAGAAAGTCCGAGAAAAGGAGCAGTAAGAACTCCTACGAAGTAAAAGCCAATGTGATCGAAGACTCAAAGGGGAAAGCGTCTACTTCCAAAGGCTTAAAGAGAAGAAGACTTCCCAGGGGTACAAAGGCAAGGTCCAAAAGGAAAGAACATGCGCTTCAAAGGAACTTGCTACATCTGCAACAAAGAGGGGCATAAGGCGAATGAATGTCGCAGCTGCCTCAAAAAGAACAAGAAGAGCCATCCACAGGCAAACTTGACCGACCATGAGTCGCCAAGCCTTTCAGCTGTGGTGTCAGAAGTGAATCTGACAACCAACAATAAGGATTGGTGGGTAGACACTGGGGCTACTCGACACATCTGCTCTGAGAAATTATTATTCTCTGAATATCAAATACTAGAGCAAGATGAGCAACTATTCATGGGAAACTCAGCCGCATCAAAGATTGAAGGAAAAGGCAAGATCATCCTGAAGTGGACATCGGGAAAAGAGCTTACTCTGAACGATGTGCTACATGTTCCAGATATTCGCAAGAATCTGATATCTGGATCAATACTTAGTAAGAAAGGATTTAGAATGGTTTTTGAATCAGATAAATTGTACTTACTAAGGGAGGGATGTATGTGGGAAAGGGTTATCTTGTTGATGGACTTTTTAAAGCCAATGTTGCAGTGGTAGATAAAAAGTCTGTGTATTTGTACCCGAAGCTTATAAATAAAGAAAAATCTTCTGTTTATTTGCTTGAGTCTCCTATTTTGTGGCATGCTAGATTAGGGCATATAAATTACAAGTCATTAAAGAACTTGTCTAATCTGGGATATATTCCTAAACTCAACTTGGAAGAAATTCGCAAGTGTGAGATTTGCGTTGAGGCCAAGTTGGCGAAAAATTCATTTCACTCAATAGATCGAAATACAGAACCTTTAGGGTTAATTCATAGCGATCTGTGTGACTTGAAGTTTATGCAACTAGAGGCGGTAAAAAGTATTTTATTACTTTTATTGATGACTGTACAAGATACTGTTATATGTATCTTTTAAACAGTAAGGATGAGGTAATAAATATGTTTATAACATATAAAGCCGAAGTTGAGAATCAACTCAATAAGAAAATCAAGATTCTAAAATTCGATAGAGGCGGAGAATATGAATCAAATGATTTTAGTGAGTTATGTGCTAATTTTGGTATAATCTATCAACAATAGCACCATATACTCCTCAGCAAAATGGAATTGCTGAACGGAAGAATAGAACTTTGAAGGAGATGGTAAATTCCATGCTCGTAAGTTCTGGAGCTCCGCAGAACTTGTGGGGGGAAGCTCTATTAACTGCAAATTATATTCTAAATAGAGTACCCCACAAGAAACTTGGTCTAATACCATTCGAGTTATGGCATGAAAGGACACCTTCCTACCATTACCTCAAAATGTGGGGGTGCCTTGCAAAGGTGCTGGCACCATAAGACTAAGTTGGGAGCAAAAACTATGGATTGCATATTCATAGGCTATGCCTTGAATAGTAGTGCCTACAGATTTCTGGTTCATAAATCAGAAATACCAGATATTCATGTAAACATGATTATCGAATCTAGAGATGCTGTGTTCTTTGAAGATATTTTTCCATATAAACGGAAACAGATAAGACTTCTGGGAAAAGAACACATGAGATGGCGTTCAGGGACGAAAGCCCCGAGGAACCGATTGTTAATGCGAAAATTGAACCAAGAAGAAGACAGAGATCTAGAATCTCAAAATCTTTTGGTCCAGATTTCATAGCATACGCTATTGAAAGCGAGCCTCAAACATTTAAAGAGGCTATGTCGATCCCAGGAGCACAAAATATTATATACAACGGTAAGTCTAGACATATTCGTCGTAGACATAATACCGTGAAGCAGTTGCTCTCAAATGGAATTATCTCTATTGACTTTGTATCGTCAAAGAATAATTTAGCGGATCCGCTTACTAAAAGTTTAAGTGGAGAGCGTATAAACTGCGCATCGAGGGGAATGGGTCTAAAAGCCTAACCTTACCGAGTCAGCTTAATGGAAACCTCACTTAGCGACTGGAGATCCCACGGATTAAGTTCAAGAGGAAAAACTAGTTATGATTGACTCAGCAAGTAAGCACTTGGGAGCTTGACTCCAATCCATTCCTAAGGTGCACATAAGTGCTTTTCTACAAGTGGATTAAGGATAAACTTAATGCTTTTAATGATGCCTATATCTTGTTACTAACAAGTGGAGTAGAGTAGACTACTCTTAATAAGACGATCACCTATGTGAGTATAGAGTTGGGTCGGCTCTTTGGGAATTTCTATGGAGGCTGTTATTCCCTAAAGATACTCTCTGAAACCAAGAATGTCCAGGGCCAAAACGGACACAACCGAGAACCAAGATTAATTTGAAAAGTCACTGTGTGAAGCTTGTTGACTTGGCTTACACTAACGGCTAACAGTTCAAGACCTAGTTCACTGATTAGCCAGTAAGTCCGATAAAGCTTTCGCTATGGAAGGTTCAAGACCTAGTTCACCTATCCTGATGCAGTTTCTTTTCTAATGTACCTTTCACAATAGAGTCAGTCTCTTTGTGTGTCATTTCCTTGAATCTCTATTCATTGTGGGGGATTGTTGGAATTGAAGAATATAAAAGTGAATCTTTAAATTGAATTACGGCGAGATCCGTTGATCAAATCAATTAGATGATGGTTGGAGTGTGTTCTCCTTCCATTGGGGATGAACGTGATATATTCACATGTTCAATTCCGACTTCGAATGAATGAGATATTCAAGTCTAAAGATTGCCTAATTCAAAGTCAAAATAGGACTAAAGGTAGCTAAAAGCATTTAGTCCCACATTGGCCGTGGGATGGAAGTTCATGGTGTTTTAATAGAGAAAATTAAGAACAAAGGGCGTGCCCTTTGGGTACTTGGAGTTTTCGCGCGCAATTGGGAGGGAACTATGCCCGCGCGCACTGCCGCTGGCGGCGGGCCGGCCGGCCGGCGCCGGCGCCGGCGCTGGTGCCGGGCCGGGCTCGGCTCGGGTCTGGGTCTAGGTCTGGGTTCGGGTTCCCTACCGGCCTGGTTCTTTTTGAATCAGGTCTCACTAGTATGGGTTGCGAGCATACCCGCTCCGCTACCCGAACCAGACCCGCTCTGCTCCGCTCCGGATCCAAACCGCTCTAGTTGGACAGCCAAAAGTTGTGACTGTTGGGTGCGTCAGTTGGATAGCCAACAGTTGTGACTATTGGGTCGAAAGGTTGCAACCTTTCGTTGGGTTCGGACCCGTTGGCCCCTCCTGGAGCGCTATAAATAGCACTCCGGATTCTCAATTAAAACACACCAAATTAGAAAATCTCTTCTCTTTCTATACGTTCTGAACTGCGAAGTGAGTTACTGCGTTCTGAACTGGGAAGTGGAGTTCTGAAGCAACTTCCAGCGAGAAGTGGGAAAATCAGTTTCCGAAGCGACTTTCAAAGAAGATTCTGCAAAATTCGTTCTGAAAGAGGGCTCAAAAAATTCAACAGATTCTTGAAATAGAATTGTTGTCTGAATCTGGGACTTTTGAAGAAGAATATTATTCAACCTTCCTTCGTCTTCTACAGTGGGTGCTCCTCCAAAGTAAAGGCAAATATTCATCCAAAATTTATCTTTGTCCCGCTGCTTCAATGATCCTGTGAAGGTACTGGTTAACTATGGTTCGACCGTACGGTAATTTGGTAGTGCTATCCAAATACCGTGAAGGAGTGTTGTATCTTGGGAGACCAGCGTCCAATAACCCGTTAGCACCAGTGCGGGGGACGTAATTGTCTTAAGGAGATTCACTATAAGCGTACCTCACTCCAAGTACTGTATAAGTGAATTAATTTCTTTATACAGGGGATATACTGATATTCAGTATATTGAGACTGATTTAGATTCAGTCTAGTTGGTGTTTAACCAAGAAAGGAAATTGAAAGGTGGTTCTTAAATTAAAGAACGTTCTATTGAACGGAAAACCTCCCACCTGATATTTGCTGACCTGGCCAATTAGATTGTTGATATCTCAGTGATCTTGAATAGTTATCAGATTGATTCCTGTTAAGCAGAAACCAACAAGAAAGAGTCGTTTATTCTTTTGATCTTTATTACTTTCAATACTCTATTCTTTTTGGGTTTTTTTTTCATCGGCGTCTGAAATATTTCTCAATTCCGTATTCACATTCAAAATATTCATATTTTCATATTGATCCCTCAAATCTTTTAAGTTGGGATAAGACCTCCTCTCCCTTAGTTGCTATCTATTTTCTAATGGTGACCAAGTGAAATTACATTTTTACCCTCTAATTTATTCAGAAAATACGTGTCCTCTCTCTCCCCCTCCTTCTCGCCTCTCACCGCTGCCCGGTTCCAGTTAGAGCTCGATATTGAGGTTGAGAGAGAAATGAGTTTGTTGAGAGGGAAATAGAGAAAAGAGATGAGAGTATAATGGTAAGTTCACTTATTAATTTAAGATATTTAAATTTGAAAAGAGAATATTCTAAAAATATTTTGGTTTATAAATAATAAAACTAACAAGGGTTTTTTGTTCAAACACTTATAAGATTTGAGAATCGATTTGAATATATGAATATTTCAGCGGTGAATACGTAATTAAGAAAGATTAATGTGTTATTTATTTATTTATTTATTTATTTATTTATTTATTAATTTTTGCAAAAGCTACCAGCCCAATTTTGTTTCACTTACCATCACTAATCATCCCTTCCACACTTTCAGGTTGAGATTACCTAGTTTACAATGATATTTCACCATTCATATAGGCGTTTGTCTCTAGTTTGAAAATTACGTATGGATGCAGTTATATTCATTTTTGGAAAAGTGAGCATCTTTCTTTAATTTTATATTTATACACTTGCTTTTAGGTTAGTGCATTGACATTCCTTGTTCTACTTCTTCTTCTTTGTTGGTCCTGTTTAGTTAAGGGTAGAAGTGAGGAAGTGAGGAATTGAGGAAGTGATAATAATTTCCTTTAGAACTTGAGAATTGGTTAGTAAGTTTTTCGGTGTTTGGATGTTATTAGGAAGTGTGGTTTGAAAAATATTTTGCCTTTTCCGGTGTTTGGATGGTAATGTAAAAGTGGAAGTGAAAAAATTGACGCCGTAAAATAATGTTAAAATAAAAATTAATTAAGAAAAATAAAAAATGGATTGTAATTAAAATGCAAGTGACATTTACATGATCAAAAAATTAATTGTTTTGTGCTACAACTTATTACAAATGAGATTTACATGACCACAAAATTAACTGTAGCACTCTGAAAGTGAGAAAATAATTGTGTAAAAAAGAAAAGAGAAAAGGAAAAGGGTTTTCTTATTTTCCTTTTCCGGTGTTTGCATAGATAGGGAAGTGAGCAATTATAGTTAGGGAAAAACTGTGCTGACATTATTAATGGTGATTATTTGTTATCTTTCAACTTTTTTTCCAGATATTTGGACGGCCATAAGCATTATCCAAGTTTTTGGCTCTCGAACTATCACTTAAAGGTAATGAAAACTGTATTATTTAGACTTTTTGTTTGACTTTATATGTATCATGTATAATTTTATTAATTGTGTTTTATTAGGTAAATACTAATTAGTAACTACGCGTGACATCAATAAACCAATCCTAGATTTGGTTTTTTTTTTCCCCTGCCTATATTAAGGGGAAATAAATACTTCTACTTCCCTGCTCGCATTTTTTGTGAGGATGACATGGAGGTCGTGTTATTGTCCCGCTAGCTTCAACGTATGCACATGTACATGCTCTATAGCTGTTCAGTGGTTTTTAAAAGTTTGAGAAGCTCTAATAGAGAGAGAGACAATATTCCTTCCCATTGAACTTTGGGTTCATAAATCTCTGCATAGACTGTTCAAAGATATGTGCCGGCGTGTTTGTTTCGCCGCAAAACGTCGCAAAACGCAAGTCGTAAAACTTCTTTTCCATTTTTCGTTATTTGTTTCGCTGAAAAATAAGTTGCAAAATGCAACTCTTCCTTTACCACTTGCAGTTGCTACAGTTAAATTTGTGGTCATATAAATCTCACTTTTACACTCATATTTTCTCACTTGCAGTTGCTACAGTTAATTTTGTGGTCATGTAACTCTCACTTGTAGTACACTTACAGTTCAAAACAGTTACTTGATAATCAATATATTATTTAATATTATTATATTTAATATTTTAAATAGTGTTCAATTTCTTATTTAATTATTTAATTATTTTATATTTATAATCTTTAATTTTTTTATTGTTGTTTTAATATTTAATATTTTACTATTTTAATTTAATATTTTTATTTAATATTTTATTTAATACTTTATTATTTTATTAATACTTATTCCATTTTTTATTATTTTATTTAGAGTTAATATTTTATTAATATAACAATATTATACTTTACTATATATTTAATTATTTATTTTTAAATATAAAAAATTACTTTATTAATATCATAATATATTTTATTATTATATTAATATTTTATTATGTTATATTGTAATAATAATTTAGTATAATAATACTATAATGATAATTTATTATTAAATTATAATTATATTTTACTTTGTTAATTTTATATTCTATAATATTACAATAATATTATAATAAAATTTATATTATAATAATTTTCAAGTATTTTTAATATTATAATATTATAACTATATTTTATTATTTTTGTAAGATTTTTTAATATTTATATTTTATTAGTATTCTTAAAATTTTATTAATGTTCTTTAGATTTTCTTAAAATTTTATATTATTTATTTAGTTAATATTTTAGTAATATTTTACTATTTATACTAATATTTTATTAATATTATTGTTATAAATAAAATATTAAGATTATTAATTTTTATCTCAAATTTATTAATACAAGTTAATTTGCAATAGTAGATTTAATTTAATAGTATTTATAATATTTAAATCACTGCTACAGTTAATTTTGTGATCAACTTTTCCACTTACACTTTTACATTACCAATCAAACACCGTAAAACACAATATACTTTACTATTTACAATTTCACTTTATCAACCAAACACCGTAAAACACAATATACTTTTCCATTTACACTTCACTTTATCAATCAAACACCATAAAACACAATATATTTTCTCTGTTACAGTTCACTTTTTCTATTCTCATTTTACGACTTACGACTTGCGACGTTTTACAACGAAACAAACAGGCCCGTAATGTAAAAAGGTTGCGCTTTTGGCCCTGAGGCTATATAATTGGAAAATGAATAGAACAACAAAAAAAAAAAAAAAAAAAAAGAAAAAAAAAAGATACAAAGGCCGGGGTTGTGGTCTAAATTAAGACCCTTGAATATTTAGGGCTGAGGCCAGGGCCTAGGCCGATCCAGGCCTAAAAGTTCTGTTTCCATACTGGGCTCATCCTAAGAAAAGGCAGCCCTAGCCCAGTTGACCTTCCATCGTAATTATTACAGCATATAATAATATATTCGCCAACATCTTTTGAATCAGAAGAATTCAAGTACTCGGACAGGACCCGTGAAGAGTGGCGGAATTTTCCATTACACACGAGAAGAAAAGAAAACGGATCACGCGGTCCACGCTCCGCCTCGGCCGGCGCCACCACCACCACCACCCATCACCGTCAATCCTCTTCTTTGTTGGGGGGCATGGATGTCTCTGAGAAACAGCCATGGCTTGTCGCTGTTGCGGCCGGCAGCAGCAACAAGCTATGGCGGGGCCTCGCGAGGCCCACGTGGGCGATGATGGCCCTCGTCTTCGTCGCCCTCGTGGGCCTGGCTTGGCTCCAGTCGGAGCCCCGGGCGACGGCCGCAGTTGCCGGTGATGACCAACTCCGTCACCAGCAGCAACCGCGGGCGGGAGCAGAGCCCAAAAGCTGCTCGGGGTTTTTCGAGCCGGGGCCCGCGAGGAGGAGGGCGGTGTTTTCCATTGAAGAATTCGGTGGGGTCGGAGACGGGAGGACGTCGAACACGGGAGCGTTTCGGAAGGCAGTGGAACGGGCCCGGGGGTTTCAGGGCCGGGTGGGGCCCAGCTGAACCTGCCGGCGGGGAAGTGGGTGACCGGGAGCTTCAATCTGACGAGCAACTTCACCTTGTATCTGGAGGAGGGGGCGGTCATCTTGGGCTCACAGGTCTGCGATTTTACTTTTTTATTTATCTATTTAGTTTGCAATTTATTGAGATTAAGAGGGGTATCTGTAATCTGGGAGGGACTCAAAAATCCATTTTTTTCTTTTTTATTATTTGAATTGCAGTTTTGGTATTATTTGATGATGATGATGACGATGATGGAGATTATAAATTGTGGCCTGCAGGATGCTGAGGAGTGGCCCCTGATAGAGGGGTTGCCGTCGTATGGAGGACGTGGACGTGAGAGATTGGGAGGGCGCCACATTAGCCTCATTCACGGCAATGGCCTCAGCAACATTGTTATCACAGGTACATGATTCTTGTTCAAGTAATCAACCCAATTTTATTGACTTATAGTGTGACATTATTATTTGTGTCGTTCCCAAAGGATTCGACACCAAATCCTTCCCACTCAAATACCAACATCCGAATACAAGATCCTTTTCGTTAAATTTAATCTATAGTATTTCAAGTATTTATAAACTAAAAATCAAGTGTTTTGAATACTTTTTGTCTATGTATCAAGTAGGGAAAAAACGAATGGCCTAAATAGTGAGATAGTTAGTTTAACAGTGTAGTATATTTGAAACATAACAAAAATTGATTTATAAGGGTTTTTAAATGTTTAGATGGCTGGATCGAGAATTTGTATGTCTAAAGACATATATCTAACTCACTACTTTCAGCCGTCCATTTTGCGTCACTTGATAGATGAACAAAAAATATTTAAAACATTTGATTTTTAATTTATAGATACTTGAAATAATATATATCAACTTCAACGGACTGGATTATGTATTCGAATGTCCGAGGGTTATATCTGAGTGGGAAGGATTTGGGCTCGAATCCTTGCAAAAGTCTATCTCTTACTATCTCTTACTATCTACTCTAATTGTACTCTGAGAAACCATTTTTTTCTGACCAAAAGTTTCAAATATCAGCCAATTTCGATATATATCCACAATAGCGTCGTCATTGCCACAATAATTGCATTCTAGACTTTGGGATTGCGTGTGCGTGTGTGCATATTTGATGAGGCCAATTTAGAAGATGCTATATTGATTGTCCTATATATTTGACCAAGGTTATTGGTATGTACAGTGATGTATAATTGTATATGACAAGGATTCCACTATTAAAATGTGCCACATTCCTACCATCTCTTCACACCTTCCTTATTGGTCAACTACCATTTGAAATTTCTTCATTTAGGAGATGCTTCAATGCCAACTGGCGTATTGTTTCTATTATTTTCATGGTTTCATATCACAAACAATATCTTGCTTGTGATAATTAAATAAATTTAGTTAGAGCTTTGCTTAAGTTGTCGGGAATAATAATAATAATAATAATAATAATAATATAATAATAATAATAATAATAATAATAATAATCAGAAGAAATGTGACAATTGTTTTTTCTGACTTACAAACCAAATAAAAATTAGGTGACTTGATAGATGTTAGCTAGCTAGATATAATTGATCGAAACAAATTGCATGATTGTTCACCTAATAAGAGCATCTATGTAGTTTTTCCTCGATGAATACTATGAACAATTTATTCTCCAAGAAAAGAGAAAATTTTCTATGAGAAATTTTCTAAATTGTAAGCTTGAGGGTGGTTATTTGATTACAGGACAGAATGGAAGCATCGATGGGCAAGGTAGGATGTGGTGGGAGCTATGGTGGAACCGAACTCTTGAACATACGAGGGGTCACCTTCTTGAATTGGTGAACTCGAGCAACATTCTCATCACCAATGTCACTCTCCTAAACTCGCCATTTTGGACAGTCCATCCTGTCTACTGCAAGTAACCTCTCTCTCTCTCTCTCTCTCTCTCTCTCTCTCTCTCTCTCTCTCTCTCTGTGATAATTTCTTTGTTTTCCTAAATATTGACAGGGAATTTTTCTATATCTTGCAGCAATGTGGTGATAAAAAATGTAACAGTTTTGGCTCCTCTTCACTCTCCAAACACTGATGGCATTGACCCAGGTAATAATAATCCAACATTTAGTCTTTTTTTTCATTTTTTCTTGATTGTGCTGGAAAAATAACTATTTCCATATAATAATTTGGTTTGGTTTGGATATTCTCATTTCTTGAAGCCTATGATAACTAATTTCAGCTTTCAGAACTAGTGATCAAGATAATACTTCAGATTTTTTTTAAATTAAAAAAATGGAATGTTTACACGTGAATTTACTAACAGAAATGGATTTGTATTCCAAGTAGAAAGTTTGTAATTTTCTCATCCTTGAAACCTGTGGTAACTAACTTCAACTTCCTCTATTACTAATTAAACATTTCACTGGAGTGTACTCTTGTTTCGTTGTGCACTTTTTAATGAAACACGGGGAAGTTTTCCACTGTTTTTTATATATATATATAAAAAACATTTCAATAGAGTAAATGAAAATAAAGCCTGGATGTGAACTTTATCAAAAATATATGTTGTCTCAACTCATATCAGAACTTTCAAGTATATAATCTCCTTAAAAATTTCAGACTCTAGCTCAAATGTGTGTATCGAAGACTGTTACATTGAGAGCGGTGATGATCTAGTCGCAATCAAGAGTGGCTGGGACCAGTACGGGATTGCCATGGCTCGTCCTAGCTCTAACATTATCATCCGAAGGGTGTCAGGCACAACCCCGACCTGCTCAGGAGTCGGAATCGGAAGTGAAATGTCTGGTGGGATATCAAACGTGCTGGTGGAAGACATGCACATCTGGGATTCAGCTGCTGCAGTTCGAGTGAAGACTGACAGAGGAAGAGGAGGATACATAACCAACATAACGGCAACAAATATCAGAATGGAAAGGGTCAAGGTGCCCATAAGGTTCAGCATTGGAGCCGATGATCACCCCGATGAGGGATGGGACCGAAAGGCCTTTCCAAGAATTCATGGCATTTATATAAGCAATGTGGTTGGCGTAAACTCAGGCAGAACGCCGATTCTTGAGGGCATTGAAGGAACAGTTTTTGGAAGTGTGTGTTTGAGAAATATTAGCTTAGGTGAAGTGTGGTCGCACGCTGATTGGCAATGTAAGTTTGTCGAAGGAGAAGCTTATGATGTTTTCCCGAGGCCATGCCCACATCTTAGGAGCAATGGAACTTTCTCGCAGTGTTTGCACTCTTAGGCTATAGAATTGCTGAGGATGTTTTAGTTTTAGTACAGTTGAGTAGAGAAGTGTGTGTATCTATTTGTTATCATTCTTTTTTTAACTTATAGATTGTTTTATTTGATAGATCAGGTGGAATACAGAGAAATGCTGGCATGTACAGAAAGTTTATATTCAAATTGAAAATAGATGACCACTCTCTTCCTATATTTCTGATATGCTACTCCCCTTCAAGTTCATTCATGAAAAATACAGCACACAACTCTGGAGTGCATTTATGATGAACACAGTTTCATGCATTATCTGTGCATACAATTTTACATTTGAATGCTGATATGGTACAAAATTCTCTACAAATGCAATTAAGGGCAGGGTGAGGAGAAACAGAGGAACAGAGAGAAGAAGGATCAATGGAATACAAAAGCTTTGTTAAATTGATGGTGGAGCTCTGACAATATTTCACATTATTCACCATTTCCAGAAAACATTGGAACCACACTTGTATTTCTCCTTGCCTTCACACTCGATTTCCAAGTCATCGGAGATAAATGGCACTTTCTGTATAATCATAAAAAAACAATAACAGTTAAACCTTCTGCAAGTTAGCATGATTTCAAAAAATGGTTACTGGATTGGAGCAATAGAAGAAGATTTACAGTACATCAAGGGTATGCAACCATTCAGCAGCAACAACAACAAACAACAACTAAGCCATTTGTCCCAAGTATTTGGGGTAGGCTACATGAACCAAAAGAGAATTACGCCGGATCGGGCACATGGATCAGCTTTCTTCACTCATTTCTATCGAGCAATGTGCTTCCACTAAGACCTTTAGTCTCTATATCTTGTCGTATTACCTCCATTCATGTTTTCTTCGGTCTCCCCTGCACTCTTTTAACTTGCCCTAAATTGATACGCTCTACTCGCCGGGCTGGCGCATCTGTAGGTTTACGTCGCATATGACCAAACCATTATATGCAACCATTCAGCAAAACTAGAAGTGACCATGCCTTAACTTTCTTTGTGTATGCAAGCGCATGCCACATGAATATTACTTTGCTACAATATTTGGTCTCCTAGCTTAGACATTAGGGATTCTTTGAGGACAATGAAATCAATGTCAACTTGTTGGCCTATTGCTAATGAGTAGAGAAATCAAACCTCATCCAATCAAAATAATCAATGTTAGAGTTTAGTATGAACATTTTTATAAAAAAAATAAAATTAGAAGGAGGGATTAAAAATGTGCACATTAATTCTACATTGGGACAAATTTATTGGCAATATAGAGACTTGAGTTGCAAACCTTCTGCTTGGCCAAATCTTGGCATCCAGTGAAATTGTAAGGGAACTTGCAAGTGCCAAACTCGACAGTGAATGCACGGGCAAAGTTTGCGCCGCTAGTAGCCAGCCTCTTCTTGTCGTTCAACTCCTGCACAAAAAATTGTGTGTCATAACTACATTCATGGAGAACACACAGACACAAGGTTGTTGGTGCACAAACCAACAGGCTAAGTATTTGGAGACTAATATTGTGTCTCATTGTTCATAGTCACCTAATCGTTAATATGGTGTCATTGTTGTTCTCAGTAGCTTGCCATGGATGTCAATATGGTGCTATGAAGCTCAACGATACAGTTGAACAACTTTGAGTCAGTGCCAATGATTCGTTCTTGTATACCCCAATGCAAATAAAAATCTTTTGTATCCAATAAAATTTTACATACCAAGTTTGAATCATTCCCAAGTATTTTTAAGTGTGGCAGGATCAGCTTTCAGGATCAAAATATAATTCAGTAGAAACTGTAGTTTGCTTAACTGAAGGAACTCATATCTAGTTGTTATCTTTGTAGTTTTCTGTTCAGATTGAAAAACACAAGAACTGCAAGAACAACAAGGTACCTTGTTTGCTTTGCTCTTCTCGAGGTACTCATCGATGACGCCAGCGTTGGCCGGTGAAGCAGTGGCTGCTGTAGTGAAAAGCACACCAGCCAAGCCTAGGAGAGCAGCCCTCCTCCCCCCACTCCTCTTCTCCTGCGGCTCATAGCTGTGAACTTGCTGGGTTCTCACAGACGGCACTCTCGGTTGAGCAGCCATAGGCGATGCACTCCATGGCATCGACACGAGCTTCCTGCTGGATTCAGAGGCACCCGAGAGAACATAGTTGCATGCCAACACACCAGAGTTCATGGCAGACATTTCCTCTTGATTCTTTACTGCAGTGTGAGATGTTTGGGGAACTCTGTCTGTGAGAGGGAGGGAGTGTGTGCAGAGAGTGCCTTTTGTTTGTGAGTGTGATGATGGACAAGAGACAGGGTGTGTGATTCACACAAGCCAGCCATTGACTGTTGTGGTGAGAAGTTGGATAAGATGAGATTTCATCAAGGCTCCTATTGGCAGATTCAGGGTTTGTGTAGGCACCACTATCTTATTGAGTGTGGCTGGTGAGTTCAGAAAATATATGTGGTGGGGTGTCTCAGTGCAGCTAGAAATGTCATATGGCACTTAGCTCTGCATTCTATCAACTGGAAAAGGACTGGTTGGCTCAAAATATCAAATTTCATGGAAATATAGCAAGTTAACTAGATTCTGTACTGCACAAAAGACTTGTGATGAAGTAATGAATACATTTCAATGGTTTTACCTGCGTTCACAAAATATATATACCAACCATGTAGCATATAGAGTTCCTATACTCAAATCATGTGCCTCTCTGCCCAATCTCGTACCATTCAGATATCTTCCTGCCTTACTTAAATAAGTATGAATAATACAATTTAGTGATTGGACTATCAAAGATCAAACCTGGTTTATATCATCCACATTCTGATACATCAATGTGAGAAATAGAAATTTAACAATTTAAATTTTTAACATAACAATGAGAACAACCAGGCAATGGTTGATATATCATCTCTAATATCCAATTACAGTGATCTTTCAAAACTCAGTAATTGGAAATGTCGTTGTACCTGCTTCCGATATTTACCCTCTGCACATATTTTCATCAAGCAACAGAGTTCTAAATGATGTGATGAATTTAAAAGACCATAAGACTGCGATACGCAATTATTTAGCATTGATGAAGTATAACTTCAGTTTTTCAGCTTTTCTAGGTAGATTGTAGCAAGACCATCAGCATTTCCAAGTTTTGGTAGTTTTCAGAAGGCAGATTCAGACAATCAGGATGATTAGATGCTTCCAGAGCCTAAACATTAGTGAAAGAAGAGAGAACTAATCAAAAGAATTTAGATTTTCCCAAATTGGGGAATCATCATCCGCACTTCGACGAGGAAAACTGCGAATCTCCCAGTCATGCCTTCTTCTCAACAGCACTCTTGAATTTTGAGTAGCGAGCTTCAAGTTCAAACCATGAGTCTAACCCAACCAACTTGTTGAACTCCTCAAATGTAGCGAGTTTGTGAAGCTGATCTCTTGTGGTTCCTGCCTCCTTGAGGATCTTGAGGATGTCAGTTATTGAACGGGCAGCAGCATAGAGGGTTGTGAGAGGGTGCACAATGAGATGGAAACCCATTTCTTTGAGCTCCAAAGGGTGTGCAAGGGTGTCACACCACCTTCTAGCATGTTGCAGACCCTGTATCCTTTTGTCCGCTTACCAATTTCCTTGAGCTCTTTATCATCTCTTGGTGCCTCCACAAAGCAGGCATCTGCTCCTGCCTGCAAAGAATAAAATCCAAGTCCTGAAGTCATGATCCTATGGTCTGTACAACTAATCCATAAACCAACGGCATCTTGTCAAAGACTGGAACGGTGAGGGTCGAATGAATCCTTAAACATGTTGCTTGCCAGTCGAGTGGGAATAAACACAAGTAAATCACAGACAGGGCCATATAAAAATGTCATGACAATGTAAAAATGGCTGAAATTAACATACAAAGATATCAATTCTTAATGGACAATTCTCTGTTCCATTATACAGTCTCATATGGAGCATTGGAACTGATGTGAAACGTGTATGTGTGCGAAGGCAATAGATAGAATATCTCAACTAAAACATTTCAACAACAAGAACGATCGTCGGTAGGAATAAATTAAACAATTAATATTAGCTATGTTTCTTTAACATGCAATAGCTTGATCAATTTCAAATATCAAAGTACTAATTAAATAATGTAGTGCAGGTAACTAGATCCACTATCAATAACGAAGCTAGAGCAACTATAAGGACAGGTACACATTCACACGCTCGCAAGTTAAGTGGACAATAGATTAAAACTGATAATAAATCAGAGATGTATTTTATCAAACATGTAAATAATAGTTATAGATCCGAATTGTATCTCAGATGATTGTGAATAAACCCAGTTTTCCCTGCAGATATGTAGCTCTATTCGTCACAAATCCGATGCCTTGAAAATCGTGTGATTTGGACTCCAGATGAGAAAATTACGGGCCAAAAAATGGAGATTGCTGGTGCAAGAATTCTGCTCGCACATGAGGCTAGATTTTTTTTTTTGGGTACTCGGGCAGTAGGCTGGGTTTTGCTGGTTGTCCTTGTGCAGAAGGCTGAAGAGTTAACTTGGTTAGTTGTGGTTATCGATGGCTGAGGAGGGCGTGATCAAGGCGGTTGGCCAGCTGTTGATCAATTAAAGTAAAGGGAATTTTGAGAGTCTGAGAGGAAGAAATATGTGGAGAGAAAATTATGAGAGAGGGGGTTATTTAGAAACTAGAGTTTCTAAATAAAAGAGGAGATAAACAATTAGAGCATTCCATTATTAATTGGATCTAATATGGCATCCCACTACTAATAGAGAAGGATTGAGAAAGTCATATTAAGCTAAATTGAGAGTAAAAGTTTTCATTGATTATTTCTTGAAAAAATGAATACAAGCAAAATAATACTCTCTTAATTACAATTGAAGTAAAAATTAAAATCTTAAAAGAAATTAAATTGTAAAAAAAACCAAAATTACAAGAAATATAAACAAATAATCCTAATACTACTAGAATTATTGGATCCGCATTGAGTTGACACGTCTTCTCCAACGATGATAAATACTTGGTCTTGATGTCCGCATCATACTTCTCGGGTTGGAGAGAGCTCGACTCTGTCTAGTCAGCAATAGAAATGATCTCATCTTGCTCCAACGAGTTAGGATCAATCTGCTGTAGTACACTTTGGTCTTTTCACGAGACACCAGTCGGTGCTCTTCCTTTCGATCGAACCAAATATCTACTAACCGTAATAACTTTATCATCAAATTTTTATCATTCTAATCCACTGTATTAGGTAAAATATTTGAAAGTTATGAAAGGGAGGGTCTCATAAAATAGTCTCATGGGATGGCTCATCAACTAATGAATTGCTAGGGTTAAAATTAAGATACTTGTAATCCACTAGTTCTAATACTGAATGTAAAACTGATACCAAAATCTTAGAAGATCAATAACATAAGTATTATAATTTGGCTTCTTTAAAACTTGAAACGGATCAGTACTACAAGAATGCAAAATAACATCACCGACGTTAAAAGTTTCAAATCATTTTCTATCGTCAATTCGTAACTTGTACTTGACGTTGCTTTGAGCCATCTTATCATTGACTTTCTTATGTAATTTGTGCATATGGAGTGATGCAAATGATGATGCAAACTCATGAGGACTCTTACCTAAACTCCAATTTATGTACCATGCAGACTTATTGATGACTTTAATTTTGACAATCGATTTGGGGTTAAAAAGCGATGGAGAACTTAGACTTAGTACCTAATATATGCTACATGGTTCTCTAAAAATAGAGATGAAACTCGACAGAGACAAGACTCAGTTGTTGAACTTCTATGGCATGGAGTTAATCCATATCCTTACAAGGATGGGGATGGGGTAATGTCTTTAATCTATCCTTCTCAATCAGTTTGGAGAATACTGAATTGATGCAACTTTCAGGATTCATATTTACTTTACATTCTCGTCTCTTATTTTAGTGAGCGAATGGACGATCACAATTCCTTTCTCATCGTTCTTTTCTTCTAATTGTGAGAATGTAGTACTGACATCGGGTAAGTGAATCACTGATGTGTACCTAGCGCAGCTGTGTTTCAATGTATTCAACTTCACATGCTTCTTTATCTAATTGGTAAGTGACTACTCCTAACTCAGACTCAATAGCATGTTGGGTGTCACGCATCGGTGGCAATTTGTCCAAGAGATTTTCAGGTTCGACATCAACAAATTACGTAGTCACAGGAATGTTCTCGAGAGGACTAGGATATGGGACTTCTCAATGTCATCACTCTTGATCTCTTTGTCTTTGTTAGAGTCATAGGCTGCTGGTTCTTTTTTCTGGTAAATAACTTTTCCAGAGTCAAAATTTGAATTTGTTACAAGCATTTTCTTATCGCTAATGGCTTTCACTGGGCTTGGACAGTTGACAACAACATCCACATACACTTGGCACTTATTTCATCTAACAACAATGCTAATCTTGAAAAATTTCTTTTTAGTGCTTTTGCTTTCATTATTTATTACTGTGTTCTTATCCTTAAGATCATCTCTGAGTGAGGGGTTTTGGGTGCTAAATCTATGGGTTTGGGTAGCGCTATCGACTCGCCCACCACTTCTCTAGTTGTGGGGTCAAATGGGAAGCAACTCTATCCAGCATTTGATTTCAAGTACTCGTGATTTGGATAATGTTATCAAGCGTAGTCGATATGGTGGCAAACGCTGCGACAAGTAAAGCCTGTGTGATAGGATCCATCGAGATAATAGGGGATTGACTAGACTCTCCTAAAGATGAAGTCATAATGAGAAGTCACGACTCTAAACTAAATATTTTTATGATGTTTTTTTTAAATTATCAGATTAATCAAACCTTTAATCTTGCCAGTTTAATTGGCCAGATTGGCGTACCTCAGGTAGGAGGTTTTCCGCTATTGACATTCCTTAATTACAGAACTACATTGAAAACCCTTTCTTAGTTATACATCAATTGAACAAAATTTCAAGAAAAAATTACCCTTCAATGATTCCTAAATTACACTAATTTTTCTGAATTTTTAATAAATTTAACTAGATGCAAGAAAACAAATAAACTTGACTAATATGCAAATCATACCTAAGTGTGTTTTGATACCAAACTGATGTGAAACATGTATGTATGCAAAAGCAATAAATAAAGTAACTCAATTGAAATGTTTCACCAGGAAAGACAATCGTCGGAAGAAATGAATTAAACAGTTAATATTAGCTATGTTCCTTTAATATGCAATAACTTCATCAATTTCAAGTATCAAAATACTAATTAGATGATGTTATGCAAGTAACTAGATTTCACTATCAATAACAAAACTAGAGCAAATATAAGAGAAGGTAGATTCACACACTCGGAGTTTAAGTGGACAGCAGATCAAAACTGATAATAAATATAGATATATTTTATCAAACTTGTAAATAATAGTTGTAGATCAAAATTGTACCCCAGATGACTATGACTGTAAATAAACCCGATTTTGCCTTTAGATGTGTAGCTCTGTTCGTCACGAATCCGATACCTCAAAAATCGTGCGATTTGGACTCCGGGTGAAAAAGTTACGGGCCGAACAATGGAGGTTGTTGGCGCAGAAAATCTACTCGCGCGTGGGGCTGAATTTTTTTGTTGTACTTGTGCATGAGGTTGGGATTTGTTGGGTCAACCTGGTTGGGTGCGATTGTCGACGGCTGAGGAGGGCATGATGAAGGTTGTTGGCAGACTGTTGATCAAATTAAGGAAGAGGAAAATTTAAGAGTTTGAGGGAGAAATTTGTGGCCAGAAAATTATGAGAGAGGGAGATTATTTAGAAACTAGATGATGTGAAACGTGTATGGGACAGAAGTAATAGATAAGTTAACTTATAAATACGCTTCACTAACAAAAAAAATTGTTGATAGGAATTGAATTAAAATAGATACTATTAGATTATGCTATGTTGATCATGCAAGTACTTATCAATATCAATGTTTAAAGAACTAATTAGAAACTTTTGTTTATGCAGGAAATCAAGTTCTGCACGCAATAAAGAAGTCAAGCCATCACAAAAAAAAAAAAAAACAGAATCACTCACTCACTTTTAATGTGGATAGAAGATCAGAATAGATAAGAGACTGGATGATATATATCTAAACTTGTAATTAAAAAATTGATGTAATTAAAAAATACCTGAGATGATTGTAAATTTGATCTTAACTTGCTTGTTGATAGTTGGTTGATCTCTGAACTCACGCCGATGAGAAGAAGTACAGTCGATGAAAATAGTGTCGTCGAGGAGACAAGGCACTCATGCAAACAAAGCTGAAGTTGCTGGATGCGTGATGAATGAGAAAGGGTTTTGGTGATAGGGTATTCGACATAGATTTATTTTAGAAGAAAAAATTTGAAGGGGAGATAAAAAGAGGAAATAGAGATAGATAAATCAATTACGGTCATCCCACCACTAATAGAGAAGAGAATTGAGAAATCCGTTTTAAACTCAATTGAGAGTGAAATCTTTTATAGATTGTTTATTGAAAAAAGTGAATACATGGGGCCTTTATATAGGCTACAAAATTGCATTTCCTACTTGTATTTGGATTACATACTTCTAATCCTAAAAGAAATCAAAAGTTTAAAAGAAAGAAAATACATAAAAAGAAAAGTAGTATCCTACTACAAATTGTACTACTAAAAACAAAAATACAAGAAATAGAAACTAGAACTTCTAATATTACTCAGATTTTTCAATTCCTTCTAAAACCAAATTGCTATAGAATTCTTGGGTCTCTTTCGGTACACTTTTCATGCTTTTGAATTGGGCTTCGGTTTTATGATGTCCACATCATTCTCTTCGGGTTGGAAAGAACTCCACTCTGTTGAGTTTGAGGAAAAAGAACTCTCATACTGCTCTAATATGTCAGGATCAATCTTTTGCAACTCACTTCGATCTATCAACGAGTCATCTGTTGGTGATTTTCTTTCTATCGAATCAAATACTTACGAGTCTCACCATCTTTGGTGGTGATAATTTCATCATCCACAATTTTATCAATCTGATCCATTGTATTAGGTAATATATTTGGAAGTGGTGGAAGAGAATGTCTATCAGAAATAAGCTCAAACTCATCATCTAATGGGTTGTTAGGGTTAAAATCAGGACCCTTGTAATCCACTAAATCTTCAATATTGAATGTAGAACAGATATCAAAATCTTAAGGAAGATTGATAACATAAGCATTGCCGTTTAGCTTCTTTAAAATCTGAAATGGACCAGCACTACGAGCATGTAGTTTCTTAACAGTTTCTGGTGAAAACCGTTCTGGACGAATCCGTACCATCACATAATCACCAACATTAAATGTTTTAAGTCTTTTTTTTACGTTCGCTTGTAGCTTGTAGTTGGCATTACTTTAAATAATTTTATCCATAACTTCTTTGTGTAAGTCGTGCACATGTGATGTAAATGATGATGCAGAATCTGATGCTTAGGGATAAGGTCTATAGGCTGTCTAGGTCTAAAATAAAAAATAATTTCATACAATGATTTGCATGTAGTCCTATTCATGGCTGTATTATATGCAAACTCTGCAGTGGCTAGTTTAAGATCCCAACTTCCCGTATGTTCATCGACTAGTGTGCGTAATAAGTTCCCTAGACTCTTACTGATAACTTTGGTTTGACCATCAATCTGAGGATGAAAAGCTGTGGAGAATTTCAGTTTCATACCTAGCATGTGCCAAAGTGTTTTTTAAAAATAACTCGTGAATTTCACATCTCTATCAGACATAATGATCTTAGGCAAACTATGCAATTTGACAACACCTTCAAAAATATCTTAGCAACTCTAGAAGCATCTGCAGTTCGAGAATAAAGAAGAAAATGGGCCATTTAGAGAAACGGTCCACGACAACTAAAATAGAATCGTGTTTTCTCAAAGTTTTTGATAAACCTAACACGAAATTCATACTCAATCTAGCCAAGGACAATTCAGGACGGGGAGTGGAGTGTACAAACCAGTGTTTTGTTTTGTTTTATTGTTTAGCTAGTTGACAAATGTGACATCTACCAACATGTTTAGCAACATTGCGTTTCAAACTGGGCCAATAGAACCTATACTCGACAGTTTCTATGGTCTTCTCATTCTCAAAGTGTCCAGCTAGATTACCGGCATGCAATTCCTAAACAAGAAATTCTCTAAGAGAGGTTCTTGGAATGCATAGCTTACAACCTAAAAATAAATATCCATCATGCAGAATAATGTAAGATCACCTAGAGGGGGGTGAATAGGTGATGGCTAATCTAATGGTCACTTATGAACAAATAATGCGGAATTAAAACTAAGTTGACCAAATAAAACTTCTTTAAATTGAACACTTATGTATAACACAAGAGTGTTGCCGAATTCCCCTTGCGAGGCTCTGGACAAGCTCCTCTAGATTCCCCTTGAATGGGTTGAGGTGCCGCGTTGGCTCTCTTGGTTGAATACTAGTGTTAACAAGCAATCCCAAGCAAGTATGTATATCAATTATGAGCACAAGGGAATATATCATGCATATATAAGATGAACACAATAAATTGAATGCAAGATATAAAATGGAGACAAAAAGAGAAAGAGAGCAAGAGTGAGCAATCGCAAACACAAAGGGTTTGTTTCGAGGTTCGAGCACACTTGCTCTACATCCCCGCCTTCGACACACGAAGGATTTCCACTATGCAAGATCCCACCGGATCTCTCCTCGGTGCCGCAACACCTACAAGCCCTCGGACTCCCAAGTCCCGTACACACGCAAGTCCACCGACTCGCCGAGGCCGTACCTCGAACCACCAAGAGTTCACAACCGAACTCCAACCACAACGAGCACACTTGCCCGCTTCCTCAAAGTACAAAGAAAGGATCTCTTTGATGATCACAACACTTGATCACCTAAAGAGCACTCTCACTACAACACACCTATAGGAATATCTAGCAATGGAAAGCTCAAGTGTGGTGTGAGAAAAGCAAGGAAAGACTATGGTGAAAAACTCAAAGAATCACTTAACACTCTCTTGATAAAACTCTTCCTTTTGATTGGAAGTATTTGCACAAAAATCTTGTAGAGAAACTCTTCTAAAAGTATCAGAAAAACTGCTCAAGAAGTCTCAAAAATCTTAACCTCAAAACAGTTGACAAGACCCCCTTTTATAGGCTGCCAGAAATAGAGCCGTTGGGGTTCTGTCAGTGCTGTCGGTCGACCGCCGGTCGACCGGCCAACGGTCATTTTTCTGACCGTTGCAGCCACCGGTCGACCGGCTCGGTCGACCGATAACCTGGAATGAACTGTCGGTCGACCTATCGGTCGACTGGACATTTCCAGAGAGCAAACTCTCTTGGTCGGTCGACCGACCCGGTCGACCGGCCACTGTGCTGACAACGTGCACAGGGCTGTGCACATCGGTCGACCGGTCCGGTCGACCGACATGGCCTGTCAGCCAGTCTTCAGGTCTGAAAACAGGATTTAAAATCTTTTTATAAAATCCTAAAAATACATAGAAATTCTACAAAAATAGTTTTACCAATATACTTGAAAGAACAAACATGCTTGCACAAAATCAAGACATGTTATAGATGTTTTGGTCTATTTTTGTAACTTGGAAATATTAGCTCAATAACCAAAATGTATTTTCCAAAACATGTTTTTCCAAAACTTGTTTTTCTAAATCTTTATCAAATACAAAAACAAGATATTTTGAACTTATAAAGCATAGTGTATGGATCATGGTTCACAGTCGCGGTCTTGGCCATCGACTCGGTGGGTACTGAGACGGATCGGTATCGGCGACTCGGATCGGTTTCGGGCGATACGCGCAAAACGCTACATAGAAAGCTAAAAAAATTCTAAAAAAATCACGACAAATCTTAAAAAAATGTAGACATTCACATTCATGTATCACATGTCCAAAATATATCACCTAGCACACTAAACATAAAGCGAAAGTAAAAATACACGCGTCGTTGGTATAAGCATATTAAAATACATGCATAATATAGTAAATTACACAAACTACATTCTTAAATACATGCTAATGTAGTTATTTCCACGTTGAATTGCGATGAGGCATAAAATCATCATAGTGCCGAGTCGACCGAGTGAAGTCCGATTCTCGGCGAGGCGGCCTCCTCTAGTTGAATCGACCGACTCGTGACTCGGACTCGTCTCGGAGTGGACCGAGACGGATACGACTCGGCTGACTCGTCTCCGACTCGGCCGAGTCTTTGAACCGTGGTATGGATATGATCCACTACACAATCATAATAAAATATCTATGTTTTGATCATAAAGCTCTAAACTTGGTTATGGTTTGAAAAGATATATATATGATAGAAATACCAAAACCCAAAGTTTTTATATTTTGTCTCAAAGAAAATCTTTTACTAAATAAAAATTCTTTTCTAAAAAGAAATCTTTTATGAAATCAATTAAATCAAGAGTTCTATCAAGAGTGTGTGTGTGTGATATAACTTGAGCAATCCACCAACTATCTATCCTTTACATCTTTTACTAAAACAAAAATACAAATTCTATACCTAGACCCAAGTCTTCAACTTCTTGAAGTCTTCCCTTGAAGGCTTCTCATCTTCTTGACTTGGTCCAAGCTTGATCCAAAAACTCCTTGGATCACCACATGCAAGCTCCAAATCTTGTTCTTTTATCCTTTGTTGAGCTATGCACCTACTAAGATCTTGATCATGAATCTGTCACTAATTAAACACAAGATCATTAGTAACTATAACTACATGAGTTGATCATCATCAAAACTAGGGTGAAGGGCCTTTGGGCCAACAATCTCCCCCTTTTTGATGATGACAAAACTCATGGAGTTATATATGCATGGATTAAAGTAAAGCTTCAAAGAAGCTCCCCCTTAACTCATGCATGCCAAATAAATAATAGATATGTCAATAAAAGCACATGACATGTATGCAATGTAGGAGATGCAATCATATAAATCAAATCATAAATCAAATCTTTTTCTCCTAATTGCAAAATACAACATATATGCATAATAAGTAAGAAAGACAAATACTTCTCCCCCTTAAGCAATGAAAACATGCATATACAATACAATCTCAAATACTTCTCCCCCTTTTTGTCAATCATCAACAAAGGGTTCAAAGTAAAAATACATCAAACAAATTTTCTCCCCCTTTTTGTTAAAAACAAAGAGATCAAGGAGGGGTAAATACAAATCAATCAATAAAATTTATATGCGATATAAATTCATGAAGAGGAAGACGTTAAGTTAGCTCCCGACACATATACATTACATGAAAGAGGGATGACAAGCCCTAATTCACATAACGTATAATATGTCATGCATAAGAGGAGATGTGAAGCTCCCCCTACACACGTATATCATGAAAAGAAGAGTTGTCAAGCTCCTCAAATTATAATATACTCAACATGAATCTATATGTAGAAGAGATGTTAAGCTCTCCTTGCATATAGGAAATACAAATAAAAAAATTTTGAATTTTCTTTATAAAAACAAAATTTTGAAATATCTTAAAATACAATATTTTCTTTTAAGGTACCAAATGTAGAACAACCAAATTTTGAATTTTGATACCAATTATGAAATACAATGCATAAGCTTGAAGATAAATAAGATTTGAAGTAAGCTTAGCATTAACAACTTTGTGCTTTAAAGGAAATACCACTTGTAAAATAAGCACAAATAGATAACATATATGTATGACAAGATAATACCAATAGAAATTGATATAATTTGAAGGCATTCATACATACAATCAAAATATGGATATACACAACATGAAGTCATATTGATACAATTGCAAATAACCAATGATACCAATTGAAAAGTAAGCATAAGTGTATACATCATATAATCTACCATATGAAGAATTCGAACTAGTTAAATGAACTTGTTTTAAGAACTAGTACGAGATCCTTCCATCAAGGAATAAGTTAAAAAGTTTTTCATGAAAGATCAATGAAACACAAGGCACTAAAAACACTCTATCTATAAAGTCCAAATTCAAAAAAAAAGAGTGAACTAGTGTTATGTGGAACATGGCATCATGAAAAATAGCAATAAAACTCAATATTCCTTCAAATCATAAATTTTGAATTCTTGAAATCCATCACAAAATTTTATTGTACCAATTTTAAAAACACAAAATTTTATTAAAAACAAAATTTATATTTCAAGATATATGTATGTTTTGTCAAGACATTAAGTATACATACATATCCCTAAAATACAATTGAGTCCATATATATAGATTTGCATGAAAGGCAAATGACTCAAGAGGTATCCATGTATATCTTAATGTTTTGGCAAAATAAACATATACATGAAATGAAAACACATGATCATAACATAAATCCAAATGGGAATACAAGTTTAAGAATGTAATGATCATCAACATAAGGCTATACTAGTACATCTAATAGGCACAAATAAGCATTCAACCCAATCATATATAGATTTATTTGTGGTCCATAAGGTGTACAAGTATAAATCCAAGTGTTGACAAATACTAACATCTAAACTAATATTCAATACAATGAAGCATCAAAATTTTGAAATCACAAAAGAATTTATCCATAAAAATAGGATCATGTGCATCAATTGAAGAATAGATAACTAGTTTAAATGGATTTTTGACAAACTAGTTAAAGATCCTTCATAAATATGAAATCATATGTATTTCATGAATAATACTAAATACATAAAAGTTCAAGCACTCATATTCCATAAAGCTCCAAATTATATCTTTTCTTGAAGATCGAGTGTTCAAAGGTTATGTAAGTAGTATCTACATGAAATTAGTTATTGAAGCTCAAATCAAATATGACTAATCAAATTTTTATCAACCAACACATAAAAATCATTTTTATCAAAACAAATCATCTTAAAAAAATAATCTACATGGTATATGTATGAATTATACAAATCTAGCAATATGCATACATATCCCAAATATTAAAAGAGTCTATTAAATGTTTGCATGAAGGCAAGAGACTCACGGGTATACATGTATATTTATTAGATTTGAATTAAACACCCATATACATGAAGTAAATCACTAAAATAGGTAAAACATGTATAAAAGAGAATCATCAAAACTAGTCTTATACATATGCATAAAGTGGATACAAGTGAGCATGAAGTCCAAATATTTAAGAATCAATTGTAGTTCACTATTTGTATATGTATACATACAAGTTTGACAAATCTACATCTAAGCATGTAAATACCACATGAAGCACATGAAAAATCTTAAAACAAAATCATGAACATGCTATGAATATGACATAAGTAAATAGCATGAACATACAGTGTTCTAAAAATCGGTTTCATTATTCGTGCGGTCCAACACTGAATAATGATTAATCGGATTAATCGGAGATTAATCGGGGATTAATCGTCTTTGAAAATTTTAATATATTTAATTATATTTATACACAACTACACATGAATATATACAGTTAATTATTGAAAATACCTAAATATTATACAAGACAATATCTAGATGTGAAGTTATAAACCATGATATGATGAACAAGACAATATGAATAAATAGTAAAAAAGAAAAAAGTAAAAGAAGTTATCTCTTCACATTAGTAATCCAAGATTTCAAACTTTGCAACATAAATATAAATCAAAGAACTTACTTATAAAATAAGATAAATAAAAAAATTAGTCAATTTATCAATCAAAATAATAAGCTTTAAAGAATGATGGAGAAAGATTGCTAAATAAGTTAATTTGAAAAATAATCAAAAATAATAAAATATAAGTATCACTTTATGCAAAATATACAATAATAAAATATCATAATTTATCTACTATTAATAAATAACAGTTCATCTACTATTTAATATAAGATTATTATCAAATTATCAAGATCACAACATAAACTACTTAGCGATCCAACACACACAAAGTGATAAGTTTTTCAAATAAAAAACATATGAAATACCTAAATGATTAATCGGGAATTAATCGGATTAACCGCGCATTAATCGGGGATTAATCGGAGATTAATCGTTTTGGACTCGATTAATCGCTCGAGCGCATAATCAGAGCGATTAATGTAATATTAAGCGGGCTGTCACTGAATAGGATTAATCGGCCGATTAATCGGCCGATTAATCCGATTTTTAGAACAATGTGAACATAAAAGTAGGAGTTTAGAGGTTGTTACCAACTCCAAAGCTCCAAGTGTGGTGGTCTTTCCCACCAAGATTCCTTGATAGCAATGCATCCAAATGTTTGTCCATCATGTCCATTGCATTGGCTACCAAGGCACCAATCCTCTCACGTCTTGTGAGAGCCCTCACCTACATCAAAATCAAAAGGTGGGGGTTTTGGTACCCATGTTTCTTGGGTCCTTTGGGGTTAGCATTGTTGTAAGGAACCCAAAATCTATTATACTTAGCAAAATATAAGTATGGTTTCTTATCAAAACAATATTTTGCTAGATGGCCTTTGCGGCCACAATGTGACAAATGTACACCTTAGCATGATGCTTATGAGTGTGATTGTGATCGTGATGTGCACCATAAGCATGAGCATGATGAGTATGTGCATGAGCATGGGGAACTTGTTTCTTTTGAAACAAAGATTCCAACTTAGAATGATTAAATGCACAAGAGTTCAAAGTTGAACTCAAATTATTCATTTTATTTTTCAAGTTCTTAATCTCATTAGTGGTAGCATGAAAGGCATGATGAGATGAAGAATCATTCTTTTTCTTCTTAGCAACAAAATCTTTTTCTTTTCAACAAATTTTCTTTTCAAAGTAATATTTTCTTGCAAAATATCTTCTTTTTGTTTTTTCCACCAAGTCAATCTTTTCTTTCAAAGTATTGTTTCCTTCACACAAAATACTCAATTTAGAAAATAAGGAAACATTCTCATTTTTCAAATCTTCCTTTTCTTTTCTAAACATGCAAGTTTATTTTCAAGGAATCATTTTCTACATGCATGCAATCAATGTTCTTTTTCAAAATCTTGTTATCTTTTTCTAAGCATGCAATGTTATCTCTAAAAGAGTCTTGTTCTATATGCATGCAAGCAAGTTCCTTTTTCAAATTTTTATTATTCTTTTTAATCATGTCATATTTTTCAAGTATAAGATGACAAAAGGTAGTGAGCTCATCATATGACATGTTCTCATCATCGGATTCGGAATTTACCTCAAGGGGGTTATCCCCTTGGACCATAAAGCATGTGTTGGAGGGTGTTGCTTCCAACGTCCGAATCGCTCCCCGGCATAATATAGATCCTTTTCGCCAAGGGAGGTGATGATGTTCCAAGCTACAAAAGCCGAATCAATATTAGCAACCTAAATAAGTAATCATCATTTAGGGTACTCTTCAAAGCATTTAGGGCTTTTGCATTACCCTCAATATACTTGCTATTGTTAATATATGAATCATTAAATGTAGCAAGATAGACATGAATGCCTAGGGCCTTGAGGAACAAGACATCTTAACCTTCCAAATTTGGATGTTAAGAATGTCAAGGTGGGTGGAGACATGAAGTCCATGGTAAGGTGTGTGTGTACAAAAATATTGTGATTAGCCAAAAAGGAGGATCTTTAACTCTTAAGTTGTTAGACCCAATATCAAGAGCACTAGCTCTGATACCAATTGTAAGATCACCTAGAGGGGGGGTGAATAGGTGATGGCTAATCTAATGGTCACTTATGAACAAATAATGCGGAATTAAAACTAAGTTGACCAAATAAAACTTCTTTAAATTGAACACTTATGTATACACAAAGAGTGTTTGCCGAATTCCCCTTGCGAGGCTCTGGACAAGCTCCTCTAGATTCCCCTTGAATGGGTTGAGGTGCCGCGTTGGCTCTCTTGGTTGAATACTAGTGTTAACAAGCAATCCCAAGCAAGTATGTATATCAATTATGAGCACAAGGGAATATATCATGCATATATAAGATGAACACAATAAATTGAATGCAAGATATAAAATGGAGACAAAAAGAGGAAAGAGAGCAAGAGTGAGCAATCGCAAACACAAAGGGTTTGTTTCGAGGTTCGAGCACACTTGCTCTACATCCCCGCCTTCGACACACGAAGGATTTCCACTATGCAAGATCCCACCGGATCTCTCCTCGGTGCCGCAACACCTACAAGCCCTCGGACTCCCAAGTCCCGTACACACGCAAGTCCACCGATCGCCGAGGCCGTACCTCGAACCACCAAGAGTTCACAACCGAACTCCAACCACAACGAGCACACTTGCCCGCTCCTCAAAGTACAAAGAAAGGATCTCTTTGATGATCACAACACTTGATCACCTAAAGAGCACTCTCACTACAACACACCTATAGGAATATCTAGCAATGGAAAGCTCAAGTGTGGTGTGAGAAAAGCAAGAAAAGACTATGGTGAAAAACTCAAAGAATCACTTAACACTCTCTTGATAAAAACTCTTCCCTTTGATTGGAAGTATTTGCACAAAAATCTTGTAGAGAACTCTTTAAAAGTATCAGAAAAACTGCTCAAGAAGTCTCAAAAATCTTAACCTCAAAACAGTTGAAGAACCCCCTTTTATAAGCTGCAAGAAATAGAGCCGTTGGGGTTCTGTCAGTGCTGTCGGTCGACGCCGGTCGACCGGCCAACGGTCATTTTTCTGACCGTTGCAGCCACCGGTCGACCGGCTCGGTCGACCGATAAACTGGAATGAACTGTCGTGTCGACTATCGGTCGACTGGACATTTCCAGAGAGCAAACTCTCTTGGTCGGTCGACCGACCCGGTCGACCGGCCACTGTGCTGACAACGTGCACAGGCTGTGCACATCGGTCGACCGGTCCGGTCGACCGACATGCCTGTCAGCCAGTCTCCAGGTCTGAAAACAGGATTTAAAATCTTTTTATAAAATCCTAAAAATACATAGAAATTCTACAAAAATAGTTTTACCAATATACTTGAAAGAACAAAATGCTTGCACAAATCAAGACATGTTATAGATGTTTTGGTCTATTTTTGTAACTTGGAAATATTAGCTCAATAACCAAAATGTATTTTTTCCAAAACATGTTTTTTCAAAACTTGTTTTTTCTAAATCTTTATCAAATACAAAAACAAGATATTTTGAACTTATAAAGCATAGTGTGATGGATATGATCCACTACACAATCATAATAAAATATCTATGTTTTGATCATAAAAGCTCTAAACTTGGTTATGGTTTGAAAAGATATATATATGATAGAAATACCAAAACCCAAAGTTTTTATATTTTGTCTCAAAGAAAATCTTTTACTAAATAAAAATTCTTTCTAAAAAGAAATCTTTTATGAAATCAATTAAATCAAGAGTTCTATCAAGAGTGTGTGTGTGTGATATAACTTGAGCAATCCACCAACTATCTATCCTTTACATCTTTTACTAAAACAAAAATACAAATTCTATACCTAGACCCAAGTCTTCAACTTCTTGAAGTCTTCCCTTGAAGGCTTCTCATCTTCTTGACTTGGTCCAAGCTTGATCCAAAAACTCCTTGGATCACCACATGCAAGCTCCAAATCTTGTTCTTTTATCCTTTGTTGAGCTATGCACCTACTAAGATCTTGATCATGAATCTGTCACTAATAAACACAAGATCATTAGTAACTATAACTACATGAGTTGATCATCATCAAAACTAGGGTGAAGGCCTTTGGGCCAAACAAATAATTCAATCAACTTCTCGTATATATCTCGTGAAAATCAGGACATGACTCATACTCAGTTTTTAATTTCTCAAAACCATTAACTGCAGTAGACATCTTAGTCAAAATGAAAACACTCGACGGTAGCGAGCATCGCAGCTTATTTTCACTCTCGCCTGTGACGTAGGGTGAATGTGTAGTCGTGTAAGACCTCAATCCAATACTATGTCTAACATTCAACTTCTTTTGAGAATATATGTATTTCAAAGCCTTATAGTCAGAAAAGAGAACGAATTCTTGCGGTAGCAAATAATGTCGCCAATAACGAAGTGCTTGAATTACCGCATAGAACTCCTTATCATAAGTAGAGTACTTTTGCTTGGCATCATTCAGTTTCTCACTAAAGTAAGCAACTAGATGCCCTTCTTGAGCTAAAGACTCCTCCTATACCTATGCTGCATGCGGCACATGCTACTTCAAAAATCTTAAAAAAATCAAGGAGACGCATAACTGGGGCACTGATCATTCTTACCTCAATTTCGACAAACGCTTTAGCAGCAGCATTAGACCATACAAACTCATCTTTCTTTAGACAGTCCGTAATAAGGGGCCATAATAGTGCTGAAACCCTTTTATAAACCGTAGGTAGAAGGTAGCAAGTCCGTGGAAACTTCTCACCTCACATTGGTCTTTGCTTTCGGTCATTTCTCATCGCTCTCATTTTTTAGGATCTGCAGAACTCCGTTCAAAGAAACAATAAAGCCTAGAAAGTGAATTTGTGTTGCAAGAAAGACACTTTTTCGGGTTAGCATACAATTCTTCCTTCTCAAACCAGTAAAACTTGTAGTAAGTGATCTTAATGTTGCTCACGAGAGTGGCTATAAATGAGGATATCATCAAAGTAAACTACAAGAAATTTTTTCATAAAGGGCGTAATACTTGAGCCATCGCTCACATAAATGTACTCGGAGTCAACCAAAAGGCATAACCATTCATTCATATAGTCCATTTTTCGTCTTAAAGCGGTCTTCCATTCATCTCCTGGACGAATGCGGATTTGGTGATACCACTCTTAAGATCTATCTTAGAAAAGATTGTGGTACCATACATCATATCCAGCATATCATTCAACCTCGAAATGAGAAAGAAAGCATACTTGATTATAATTTTGTTAATCGCTATACTATCCACGCACATACGCCATGATCTATCTTTCTTCAGCGTTAATAATGCAGGGTCCACACATGAGCTTATGCTTTCTCTAATGAAACCCTTTTTAACCAATTCATCGACTTGCCTCTTGAGCTCAGCATGCTCGGTTGGGTCATTCAGTAATGTGGTAAATTTGGCAGACTTGATCCGGTACTAGATCGATAGCGTGTTGGATGTCACGCATCGGTGGTATTTATTTTGAAGGTCTTCAGGGAAGATATCACTAAACTCCTCAGTCACGGGGGTGACTTCTGCAGAAATAGTGCCATCTGGCGTCTTAACCACTTCTCTAGCCGTTAGGATCATGAACGGGCACCGTTCTTGAGCTCTTGATTAAGTTCTGTTGCACTGATTAAATTAATTCCTTTCAATTCTTCGATGTGTTAGGTTTAAGCTTTTTAGCTATAGGTCGGTAGAGTGTCAACTTAAACTTCTTACACTCGTGCTCAAATAGTCACATATTCGATCGACATGAATGGTAACATTGTCGTAAAGCCATGGTCGTCCTAGAATGATTTGACCTACATCCATCGTAACCACATCACACCATATCTTGTCTTTATAAACATCAAACTCAATCAGGACAAGACATTGTTGTTTTACGTCTAGGTCCGTGGAGTTGATCCATGACACCTTATATGGATGTGGATGAGGTTCAGCCTTCCATCCAATTTTCTCAATCATTTTGGACGATACTACATTGATACAACTTTCACTATCCACTATTACTTTCCAATTCTCGTCTCCAATTTTAATGAATGTGTGAAAGATAGCAGTTCTTCTCTAATCGTCCTTCTCTTATGAGAACGCACATCGGATGACAGATATGTAATTTGAAGATATGAGTTGAATATAGTTACATTCAGCATCAGAACCTTCTTGGTCATAATAGGAATCGTCGTCTTCATTTATGTCTGGGTGATATGTAACTTCCTCATCAAAGACTCAAGAGCTTGTGTGAGAACTCCGTTAATGAAGGTTAGCTTCATTTTGCTAGGACAGTTAGCGGCAATGTGACCGTAACCTTGACATCTATAACACTTAGTGGATGCACTAATTTGAAAAAAAATTTGCTCGGAGGGTTTGCTATGATCATCACTTGTTTCCCTTTGAAGTTATTCTTTCGGTAGGAGGATTGG